>JAOYSI010004931.1:0-13907 GCA_025775065.1 Hiodon alosoides
CACTCTACCTCTGCAGGGAACTGCTCGGAGTGAGGAGGGAGGTGGGAGGAGGGAAGAGGGCAGAGGGAGGAGGGAGGAGAAGGAGAGAGGAGGGAGGAGGGAAGAGGGAGGAGAAGGAGGGAGGAGAAGGAGGAGGGAGGAGGGAGACATTCCACGCACGTAGCCTGATGAAGCGCTGAGGAATAGGAACTGGCTACTACTTACAACAAGAGCAAGCTGCACACAGCGGCCAGGAGATCCACTGGGTCATTTAAAAGCACGTACGAAAAATGCGTATTGATCGTAACTACATCTGGCACCAGAGAAACGGTTGAGAACTTCTTCAAAACAAGTCTCTAAGTCCCCATTACCAAACGCTTTAAATCTAATTTGAGCGTGAGTATGGTCTAACGGTGTGGTACTGGTGGGGTGAGGGATGTGAACACAGTCACAACCAGCATGGGTTTTTCTGACGCGCACCCTTGAGCCCCCTGGGTGTGGGAGGACGCTCTACAGAAAGGCCAGTGAGGCCACGGCCGCACAGAGGGAGTTTCCAGCAGACACATGGTGTTCAGATGGAGTAACGCGTCTCGTGACCTATATACTCCTGCCCACCGCTGAGGGATGGAGAGCAGGGGCCAACAGAGCAGTTTCCTGTACCCCCGCCATCGCTTGCACGCTCATGATGATTCTGTAGACAAACACGAACAAATGTAATCCCATTTAACAGCGAACGGGTATCTCCATGAGCAGGTTTCATCCTGAAGTTTGCGTTGGTTCATTTGCATCGTCAGTGCTCAGTACCTACTGAGATCGAAACAGCTCTTTTAATAGTGAGGGGATAAAGGCCCCTAGGCTCTCATAAACAATGGCGTGAAGGTGAGTAATCATTTTGTCTCACAATTGTTTTTATCGCCGTCGCAAACCAACAGTTTCTCTGGGCCACAATCAGTTTATACCATTAAGTTAATGTAACCCAGCCCCCTTTTCACAGTTTGTGGTGTGACAACAATTTTTATGCATTCAATTTTTTTTTTTAACCCAACCTTTTCAACACTCAAGAAAAGGCAGATCAAATCAATGAAATTTGAATGGGGATCGTTGTTGGGCAGCAATCTTGAAGTCAGTGATCAGATTAAAGTCTGACCTTTCACTGGGCAACTCTAGGACATTTACTGTCTTGTTTTTAAGCCACTCCAGTGTCGCTTCGGCTGCGTGCTTGGGATGAATCTCCATTCGAGTCTTAGACCGATTGCACTGAAGCAGGTTTTCATCAAGGATTTGCTTGTATTTAGCTCTCTCAATTTTGCTCTTTTATTTTCTCAGTAATGACTTCCTTTTGTTCTGCCATGCAGGGCCGATTTGGGGAGTACTTGAGCTATTTTTGAGACAGTTTCTCCCATCTCAGCCATGGAACTCTGAAGGAGTTTTCAGCACTGTCATTTGCCCCTGGGTTGCTGACCAATGACCTTCTTACCCGGATTCTGGGTTTGGGAAAATGGCCAGTTCTTCACTATGACCTTGACTGGTGCGCCAAGGGGAATTCAGTGCCTTTGAAATATTTTTATCCCTCTCCCGATCTGTTCCTTTCCACAATTGCTCCTCAGACTTAATGCTAGTATCATTGCTTTACAAACTACCCCAGACTGGTACCTTACAGAGGCATGTGTATTTAATCTGAAATCATGTCAACCACTTTTATTGCAAACAGATGGGACTCCGCTTAACCTCTTGTAAGAATTCTGAAGGTTACACCTCAGGTAGCACCTGAGCTTATAATAGTAAGGGGGGGGGGGGGGTACTTATCTAATGAAGACTTTTCATTTAAATTGATTTTTCAATTTAGATTTTTTCCCCCACCCCAAACAGAGCACCTGACAACTGTATATGTTTCACTATTTTTTACGCATTTAAGGTAAAGCTGGTGGCCTTGTTTAACCCTAACCCTTGAAAGATAAATTTACAGTACATACCAGAAAGGGGACTGGGGGGCTTTACAAGATCACTCAGCACGGCCCAAGTTTGCTTTCTACTTTGGCAATTTGACGAGGTTGAGGAGACAGACTGATTATTTCCCGGTTCAGTGGAGCAAGCTGCTCACGAAAGCAGAGCCCGGGACATGGTAATTGGATTATAGAAAGTTCCACAGCGCTCGTTGGTAGGCGGCCGGGGGGGAATACAGATCTGGGTTGCGATGCTGCCTGCATCGTAAGCCTGACGTTCAGGACAAAGCGGAACAGTAGATGCCTTCTGAGGCGGTAATTGCCCAATTGTTTCCTCTTCCCAGAAATAAACCAATTAACAGCTTTTTTACATACGTCCTGTGTTTAAGAGCCGTGGTCGAGGCTCAACAGAAACACTGGACTGTTGAAGCAGATCAATGGAGCACGAGGGCCGTAAATACAGCTTTTAATGTGTAAAAAATGTATTTAATAAAACCTAAAAAAAAAAAAAAAACCCCAATCAGCTCTGATTTCAGAGATGGGTTCTGAATCAAGCCAGAACCCTGTCATTTGAAATTAAATTCCAACACTGTCCCATTCTTCTCCAGTGTTGGTGACGCACGCTGTGTAAAAACTCTCCAGCACCACGGTCAGTTCCATCATGCATGCAGCTGTAAACGCCAGTTTTATTGTATCCCCCTGCAGAGCACCACTCAGACAGGCACCAGGCCACTGCTGGCCCCTGCTGACATATCACAGCTGACAGTTCTTAAAGCAGAAGGCAGAGATTTGAGCTCCTTCAATGATCCCATCAACGCATCATAACATATCGCATCCCACACACACTCATTTGTAACCGAATGCATACGACAATATGCAGTTTCCATGTGTGCTATTTGGACCCGTCCTCAGATAAAGCTGCATCATTTAAAAGCATCTCTGGGTAGCTGTCCAACGTCTGTGCGCTTTAGACATAACGCTAGATGGACTCTCTGCTACTGGTCTCGCTGAAAGAAAACGATCATGGCCCGAAAAAGGCGGAGGGCCACAGGCTCCTGGGTTCCCATTATAGAAACAACCAGCAATGGCCCCCACAGTCAGCGCCGTGTCAATAACCTTTCAGCGGTGCCCAGTTCCCAGACTGGTGGACCTGATCTCTTGGACCGGGGGCACGTCCCTCATGCTCTATTCATGGGCAGAAGTTCAGTCTGGCGCACTGCTAAGAGTATGCAAAGCTATTCCTCTCAGAAATGAATTATTACGAACACTGAAATAATAAACAATCCCTGAGCACAAATGCACTCCAGGATTGTTTTTACTCATATCACTTAAAATGATTAAAATGACAACAAAGGGAATAAATCAAGAACCCATATAGTGGTTTTTATTTAATAAACCCTCGTTTAAAATATACAGTGGAGGGTGGCTCATTCAGGCAGCTCTGCACCCCTCCCGACACAGGAGGTGTATGGTTAACATTTAGAAATGCGAAATATGTTCCCATGGCAGCCAATTAAGCTGCAATAACTTACGAAAAAACTATTTAAATATCGCTGGAAACAACAACGAGTAACGGAGACTGTCCCAAAGCTTCCGGCTGGAGGGAAACGGCCTGTCACCCGGCCAGACAAGCTCCTGTCCTCTGTCAATGGGGGTGAAGCAACCCCAAAACCATCGCCCAAACATAACAATGGCTCCAATGCGCCCCCGCATCGCGCTCAGAGGCAAACTTGAGAAACCCACAGTTCAAAACCCAGGAATTCATCAAAACCCACGTACACTCATCGATCACAAAGGCAGTTTCAATTTAAAGAATAACCATCGGCAAAATAATAACAACAAATTCCAAATGATATTCCCATGCCTGATGCAAAATCAAAAGCCCAAACACATCGGAACAAAAACATGGGGATCGATTCACGTGGGACGACACAGCACACACAGTGGCATGCACACAGGCTGCGTGCCGATATGCAAAGATGGCGGCAGGCAAATGTTGCCTCACACTCCTCCCAGTGCTTTGCGGAAGAATGTGGGAACCTGGGGAAGGTCCCAACCGGTACACCGTCTCGCTCAAAGAGCCGGCGTATGGTTCACATACGCTGGCGTTACCAAGCGAGAGGGTTGAACAGTGGCATTGTAAGAGAGGAGACCACATGTCGGACAGCAGGGGAGGAGCAGGAGCGAGCGGCAGCACGCGGGGATGTGGCACAGTGGCGCGAGGTCGGCAAGCGGGGAGGTGGCACGGTGGAGCGAGGTCGGCATGCGGGGAGGTGGCACGGTGGAGCGAGGTCGGCATGCGGTACCTGGTGATCTCCGAGTCAGGGAGCAGGCCTATGTGATAGTGAGGGAAGGGGATGGAGTGGAGGAGGCTTTTGTCACACTCCACGGGGGAATAGTGGCGGGGGGAAGGCGCTTTGTCACACAGCTTGTTCACAGTGCTGTAAACTGGCTCGGGAGGCCTGGCGGTGGAGACAAGAGCAGAGAAGAGCATTAGTGGTGATGGGGGAGGGGGGGTGGGCGGGGAGAGGAAGAGCAAACCACAGCTAATGCCGGTGTAGGGTGCAAAAAATTTGGCTGAGGTTCGCGCAAGTCAAGTGTGCGAGAGCCATTTTCAACTTTTGCTAAAGTAAATTTTTCTTCTTTTTTCAGTGTATTTCTTCTAATTGTCTTTTTTTTTTAAATAGTACGTCAGACATTCCCCGATGTTCCTCTTTAAACGTTAGAATTCTGGCGCATTGATGCAGGTTGCACTTGCAGAACATGAGAGATGTTCAACATCTGAATATGAAACCCCATTCCTGAAAACACAGCTAAGCGTACCGCTCGACCCAATCAGACTTGGAATCGCTCTTAGCCTTTGATTGAACTAGAAGCGCTTCTTACCACGGCTCCACCGCCGTTTCAGAGGAACGCCAACAATAATCCCTTAAAATAGCTTTAAACAGCATGTGCCTCTCTCTTGATTGTCCTTGATAAAAGCAATTGTTCCCCTTTGATTTGATGAAGCATGAGAAAACGCAGTTCCCCACGACCTCCTGGGTTTGGCAGGAGGGGCTTCATATTGATACGCTAGGTCACCGGGCAGTCTGTATCAAAGCCTGCTAAGAGCCGATCCCCACTCCCCTCCACTATCGCGAGCTTACGCGTCACTCCGCATCTGAAGTGCTCTCCACTTCGGCAGAGACGGGAGAAGTCTGAGTCGTATTAGTGTGGCATGCATAATGCAGACGCGAGGGAAGGCAAACCCCCGAGTAAGCGCTTGGGCCGACTATGTGCTCAAAGGCCTCCGAGGGGCAGAGACCCCCCGGCAGAATGAAAGTGTGGCCGATGCCTGGCGCCTCACCTCAACTGGAAGTGCTGGGAATCAAACCTGTGACTCTCCCCGTCATCTAACGAGGCATTTCTAATTGGAGGGAGAGAAAAAAAATCTACATCAATAAATGGCACCATACCCGAGTTTAAAAACGTATTAAATAAATAAGAACTTTATTTAGGTATTTCATTGCCAACATCAACATTTGTCATTTTGTACACATTGAATAAACGACTGACTTTTTCATTTTATGACACTAGCGTCACAAAGGGCAGAAGTAATAAAAAGAGAAAGATAAAAACATGCAACTTTCATCTTGGACGAGACACACGGTGACACCAACTGCACATATCCACAGAAGACAATCCACAGAAGACGCCATCGATCGGGCAGAAGACAGCGGGGTGTCGCGCGGAGACAAGACGCATCTGAAGGACACACAACCTGCTCCAGGGAAACCAACCCCAACCCTCCAGGCCTCCCGTGGAGAAACTTAAACTCTCATCTGTATCCGCTGCTGCTTTTACTGCAGGCCAAACTAAAGCGACCACTTAGCAGCCCGTAAGAGAAGGCCCGGGGCCGCGTCTATGGGCCGTATCTCTGCTTCCGATTCTGCTCTCTTCAACACTGGCTAAGTTCGATGGGGGTCCACTGTAGATCACAGAGGCACTGCTGAAAATGCAGCGGGACAGCTCAGTCACCCCAGGTTCTGTGCCGCTTAAGCTCGGCTTCAGCCCGGAGTGTGGCGAAACCACAGACACCCTCTCCACCACCCTCACTCTGCTCTGGGAAGCCAACATGTGAGCGTGGCACCCAACACTCCCTTAACCAGCAAAACAAAAGGCAGGGAGCGGATTTCAGACAAGCGCAGAGGAAATATCAGCGTATTGAACCTGGGATCGATCTGGCCGTCTTCTTTACAAATGTACAAAGGCAAGGTGGAGTGCAGCCCAGCATTGTACGTCTGCTCAGCCCACAGGATGCAACGACATCACTTAAAACACTGACTGATGAGCAAGGTCTTTGAACTTGTAATTGACAGGACAAATCACGGTCTAAATGGTATTTCGTTCTTAATACAAAAGTTTCAGAGAAGGAGGAAACGGGCCCTATATTTTAAGATGGTGCTAAGGAAATGGCTGGAATGGGATTTGTTGAGCTTGCTGTAAAATCACAAGAGGCATCAGCTAAAAAATTAATGAGACAATGCAGGCAGTGCATGAAAAGTTAATAGCTCTCTTTCCGCAAAGTCTTACTGACCTGAACTCACTCAATTAATGAAAAAATATTCTTTATCTGACGAAACCTATTTACAATCTAAATGAAATCCACAGATGATTGCCTTAATTTAAGGCAACCACCAGGAGTTCTGAGCCTGGGAGAACTCTTAATCTAACCCTACACTGTAAAGACCCTATTCCCCTGCCAGAACACGACAGCTGCCGTAACTGACCCAAGCGTCTGGCCCTGGCGCAGTGCGCTCCACTTATAGTGCTGAATCAGTCATGAAGTCATTGTGCGGAGGAGGCAGGAATGAGGGGGGTTTGGATCAGGAAACCTCAGACCGAGCTTGCCCAGTGGTGGCAGCCGCTGCTGAGCTGGGCTGGTTTGCGTCATGCTTTCAAAGAGGCATCCCTTATAATAAAACTGAAGACAAGCACAGGACGGGCTGATGTCCCGCGACAGATTCATTAGAGCATTGTTCTGTCTATGGGACTGTCCACTAACTGACCATCTACTGCTGGATAAAATATAATAGTATACAGAAGGGATACAGAAGTATTTGTCTGGGTTTGTTTCGTAAGATATCAGCAATTTTATGTTTTCCTGGGGCACACAAATCAGCTTTTTATGCATTAAAAATAATGGCAATGGACCACTGGATTAATATGAAAGATTAGAAGTATCCACAGAGTGGCACGAAGGCTGGATAAACCTCTTAGCAAAAGGGAACCGATATCACTAATCCTCCACTTAAAGAGATTAGCAGGAGGTCATCTTCTGAACCCTAGGATCACGCCAGCTTTGTTTTTTCATTACAAACACGTCTATTAGTTTTCACGGTACAGAGAGGCCGCAAAAAAGTCACGCCGTGTTTTTCAGAAAGCCTTCTAAAAGGTCTTCAGGGTTCTACGGCTGTGACACAGAAGATTAAGAGAAGTGCAGGAAAGAGCCTTGGATACTCTTCTGTTTCACATTCTCTTGTCATTTTCATGGTTGACACCCAATCATTTTTTTTGTCCCAAACGGGCTGCATAGAATCCTGCCACTGAGTTCATTTTCTTGTTTTTAAGCCAGCTCTAATGCTGTCAAAAGTGAACACATTTAAGCTTTTAACATTCTCATGCTATTTTGACTGTGATTGGGCCTTTGACTCATGCCATTCCTCCCTTCAGACTGCCCTGAAGACATTTCCTGAATTACTCCACAGGAAATGTACAGGTTCGGACACATTGAAAGAAACGACAAAAGGTATGCCTGCAAGCATTTTCCCCTTTCTATTTTCTAAGAGAGGAAAAAAAAATATTTAAAAACTTTTTAATCAGGTAAGATTCATACTGGGAGTCTTATGCTTGGCTACTATTCAAGCAGAGCTGGATTCAAGTAAATGTATTATGCATGTCTGCCACGTGCCACTTAGGAAACTCCCTCAGGAAAATACCCATCTAAACTTCTCATCTGTGCCTCATGGAAAACTTAAACATCTCAAAACAAGACATGGATCCATGGTCCGAACATCCCCTCCTAGTTAAGAGAAACTCAATTTCAAAGAGGGAGAGAGGCCCACTTTCTCTGGCCGGTTATCGTAAAGTCTTGAACCCTTTTCAAAACATCCACAAATTCCAGAGACTTCCAGAGAAACAACCCTTCGAACAATAAAACAACACATTTATTTGGTACATCTGAGCTGATCTGTTGTTGATTTCAGGGGAAGTTTGTTTTTCTTGCCACTCTGGGTCTAAGGCTTGATTTACGAGCCAACAGACCCTGAAGCTCTCGAATATATGTCCACAATTCTACTGAGCTAGTAGTCCCAATTGGCCACAGGCGGCGTTAGATAACAAATACTCTAACACATGGCAATAAACAAGCAAAAGCAAACAAACGAGACAGATCGCCGGAAGGATGGGTGAGGGGACAAAACGCAGAGGCAATTCAGTCATCTGTTACGGTGACATTTGGATTGCGCTTGGATCTCCACAGACAGAAACAGGAGGGTTCGACAGAGAATCTACCTGAGGGCTCTGTCTTCTGGAAGAGAATGGAGGTAATTACCGTAAGAACGAAAAACCATCCAACCTGTTAATGTCCTCTTCCCCGAGTATGTGTTTTGGGATGGGGGAGTACCTTCCCGGTGAGATAGGGGGAAGACTGGACTTGTACTCCAGTGTGCCATTGTTGCCAGGGGAAGAGATATGATTTTCCATTGCTGGAGAGAAAGCTGCAAACAAAACGAAACCAGTTAGGACCGGACAAATCGAACGCTCAACACAAATGTGAAATTATCGCACATAATGGTATTATTCATTGTTATAGCATGCAGCATGCAAGCAAAGAGACTAGTCCTTACTTATTTAGAAAGTACATTTTATAAAGAGAAGAGGAGACTCACAGTGCGTGATATCAGGAGGCCCATAGGGATCGGTTAAGTAAACACTAGTGGGCTTTCCCACCTTCAAATACACCACATCAGATGTGTTCTTCAGTATGGCTACAGCTTCCTCGTGGCTGACCTCTTCCAGAGTGTAGTTGTTAACCTGCAGGAGTAAACGTGTGACACTGAGAGTTTGCATAAGAGCCACACAAAGTTTGGAGCTGCATTGTCTTCATGAGGACGTTACGAGGACGTTTCCTCAGCAGGTTCTTCACGCCCCGCGGGTCAGCCTGCTTCCCGGGAGAGGTCAGTCGAAGAGGGGGGAAGGGGGTTGGACCAAAGCGCCCTCACCATGAGCAGTCGGTCTCCAACCTGCAGCCTCCCGTCCTTCTGCGCTGCTCCACCCTCAATGATCTTGGTGATGTAGATGCTGTTGTCCCCAGGGATGTGCTGGTTGCCCACCCCACCAGCAATGCTGAACCCCAGCCCTGAGGAAAGGTTGAGGTTATTGGTGGAGTGATCAGACTGACAGCGTCATTGTCATGACCTTCTGTCAGGTGGCCGCAAAAAAGCGTAAAAAATTGGACTGAGGGACTTCATTTCCATGTAGACTCTAACTGATGCTATCAGCTTAACAAAGATAAATTTGCCTTATCAGAACAGACACCAATATAAACAAAAACCTATTTTTCAGCAGTTCAAAACTAAATCTTCCTGACCAAAATCATTTAAAATTTGATAGGCTTTTTTTTTTTTTGCAGCTTCAGTGATCAATACAGACACTGAGGAATACAGCTTTTGGTACAGCAGTTGCCAGTTCTTATTATTTCCCTCAAAAAATCCATTAATACAAATCAGAAATGGAAAATGCAATATGTCTTTGGGCATTATAAAATGAAGAACACATCCATTGTCTGCAGAGTGGAATATGTTACAGCTGGAGGCTAAATTGGAAGAAAATAGGCAAGCGATGAAGAATGCATTCCTGTGAGCGTTTGTTTTTTGTTTTTTTTTAAATAATAAAATAAACAGGCCAAAGGCTTAAGTGAGAGTTCAAGCCCTCTCACCTGTAAAGGTAAGGCCTGGTTAAATCATATCACGTCAGAGGCACTTGGAAGCCCTTAAGACTGTTCATGGTGGAGGGTGGTGTTGTTTCATAGACAACTTTGTGCTTACATTAAATTATGCTGGCTAAAAATAAATAGGTTGAGGTTTTTTGTATCCCCTTCTCCTTCTAAAAAGCCTCTTATGCTTCCACTGAGGATCAGGGTGTAGTAAATATCATGACACGCAGTGTGTGCCCGCGTGTTTGACGTGATTTTCAGTGTTGAGAGCTTCTTGCCCTAAGCGCTTCCTTGTTTAAGCGCACAGTGCTGATTCATGTTTTAGGGGTAAATAATTCATCAAAGTAAATTTCCCTCCCTTTTCATTGCGCGCTGAGCTTTGTTTCATTTTCGGGGATTGGTTTCACTTTGCCTCCTCAGAACCATCAGCGACACCTCAGAATTCTTTCAGGAAAAACATTAGGTGTGTTTTTTCACGCTATCCTGACTTGTTAATGGAAGTTTTTGGAGGGATGACATAATGGGATTATTGCCGATTTGCTTACTGCTGAACCGTTCACACACAGCTCTTTTTTTTTTTCCTTTTTAATTTACACACACACCGCCATCGCCGTGGGTTTCCGCTCAGTGGAGAGAAGGGGACACAGACAGACAAACCTTTTGGTCCTTTTATGAGTTTGATTTCTATGACGGTCTCCAGCATGGGCCTCCTCCGGCGCACGTAGAGTCGCACAATGGAGCCCGCCACCTTCAGGGCCTCCACGGCCTTGCTGTGCGACACTTCGGAGACGTCCGCTTCGTTCACCCGCAGGATGCAGTCATTGACTCTGGAGGGTGGGTGATTCAGAGGAAACAGCCTATCGGTGCCAGCCCCGCGGCTCCCTGTGCGCACGGACCTTTGAGCTGTCTGAAACATCAGCTGCCCCCCTCCCCTCCCCTCGCCGAAGACATCACCCTCAGGACTCAGCTGGGACCACACTCCACACACGGCCTCCCTTCTGCATGGGTAAGACCATTTAGTCTACAGGGTCTTCTGTTCCGTTACAGGCCACAGAAAATGACGGCATTGCGGCCGGCTGAGGATTTTATGGGAGTGAAGGTTACAAAATGTCATTTCCCAATCACCGTCTCTCTAAAATTTCCCTCCGACCATGTACTCTTAGAAAGACCCTGTCCGAAGACATAAATTACGTACAGGCAGACTGTTCAGACAGATGTAATGGACATTTCCACATATGTTCAAGTGCTGGTTTTCAATTGCACTGAAAGGCGTGATATTCCACTCTCCAACAAAACCTGTTTCTGTTTAACTGCTGCATACAAAATAAAAGGCAACCACACCTCGTTTGAATTATTATTTGTATGACCTTTGTGTAAATTACCCAATTTTAATTTTATCTGACCAGTTATAAGATTCATGTTATGTGAGTAAATTGCAGTACGTTTAACTGAAATGTGGGACATGCAACATTACGTAAAACTGCACTGTGTAAAATGCCTATCAAAGTGACCAATCTCTGACACACGTCAAGTAAAGTCAACTGTATCTGAAACATTGATCAAAAGAAACCAATAAACGGACAACGTAGCAAGAGAACTCTCGTATTTAAGTGTTTTAACGTTACCCATCCAAGAAAAACTGTGTTGTGAGACTGTTTGAAACAACTACCCATCATGCAACCTACAAGTGGAGCTCAGGGATTTCATAACTGAATTGAACTGCTGGTGTAACTTACTTACACTTGTCCTTTACTTTATGTCCATGCATCTGATTTGTTTCAACATGTTGACCCAGCTGAATGAGGCCAAATACAGTCAAATAAGTGTACGGCAGAGACTGGGTCTTATTGTGCTCTCCCCCTAACTTCCACCACAACTAATCTAGATATCTACCGCCTTCAGAACATTCACCCACTAGGTTAATGCGTGTTGTCGCCAAGCCAGGTCTGAGCTTGCATTCTGTTTGCAAACAGCCAGGACAGGAAAGTGTGTCTGCTTAGCTTTCTCTCTCGTTTCCTATTTGAGAATGTTTCTTGGCGGGTACAAAGGGTAACATCTAACAGTGAAGTACACTACAAGGCCCAAAGCATGCGGATACCCTTCAAATGTGGATTTAGCTTTTTCAGCCACACCCGCTGCTGACATGTGTATAAAATCACCCAACACCCGACCTCTCTACTGCTATTGTGGCTGAATGGAAGCAAGTCCCTGCACCACTTCCAGTGGAAAGCCTTCTCAGAAGAATGGAGGCTGTTATGGCAGAAAAGGGGGGACCAACTCCATTTTAATGCCCATGGTTTTGGAAGGAGATATTTGACAAGCAGGTGTCCACATATTTTTGGTCATGAAGTATACTTTAAACCGATTGTGTCTGGAGTGAAGAAGCGTGGGAAACACTGGATCCTGGATATGGTGCTGGTGAACCTGAATGACAGGTGGGTCCGGTAACCAAAGCACCTAAATTAAGCTATTATCAATTTTTTTTTTTTGATTACCTTTTTGGAATAACAACAACAATAATAATAGTGTACTGTCATCTTTTTTTTTTCTAATAGTGCAGGGTTTTTCTAAGATTTTTTTTTTTTAGAAGTCTACAGTCACATCTCCTTGTGAGCTCTGCCTGTCTGCAATAATTACACCCTGCCAAAATCCAATGTCTTTTAAAATGCTAGGGTTTCTCCCTAATGCATTAGTTCCCCCTCCTGCGTTAGAAAACCAACCATTAATTACTACTCGCATTACATGCTTACCTTTCTAGTCAATCTAGGCGGATTTAAGGTATACAGTTAAATTGGTTCTCTAAACGGTATTCACTCTTGAGTAACAATAAATTAAACTTGGTTTATATTTTATTGGGTTTGCTTTCCACTTTCATCAGAAAGAGGGTGCGTTTGCCTAGTGGAAGTACATCAAACACACAGCTTGTCAAAAGAAACAATAACTAAGAAGGACACTGAAACAAAACAATAAACTAATATACAAATTACAGAACTGAAAAACACTGATGCCTAACCGTCCCGAGTTGTTTCTTCATTATTTAACTGAGCTCCCCCGAAGACAGAGCAACATTTCCATACCCCATTACTCCCGAGGCCTAACGCAAAAATAAATATACTGAAAAGTTTGCCGCAGAAAACACAAGGAGCCGGCCTACCAAGGGGCTTGACACAGGCAGCTACAGAGTTTCAGCACAATGCCATGTCATATAAACGGTCAGATCATACATTCGCGCCAAGCTTAACATGAGGCTAATTCGAGGCTGTGGATCCAGTCTGGATCACTGGCTCTTCACAGGAAGGACATGTCACAGATGGCGACTGCTACATTTGACGGGGGGGGGGGTGCAGGGGTGGTGGTGGTGGTGTTATTGTCTGGGACCTGCAGCTCTGACTGTCTATCTCGTTATTTTCAGATGGGCTCATTTGCGTATTTAATCTAGCCCTGGATGCATGGTCTAATTAGAAAAACTGTGACACAGCAAATGCCAAAGCGCGGCGGCTACATCTTCATGCAGCAGTGGGGCAAAGAGATTCACTTGAAAGATAATTCAGAAGTAACAAGTTAGCGAAGATTACCCTCTGCTCCAGAACCCAAAAAAACTTTACAGTACCGTTTCAAAGCCTTCACGGCAAACTGGGGGCATCAGCTAAAAACCTCAAAACAACAGGCATCTCCAGAGACCAATTAGGACACCACTAGCGGGCCTATGGCAGGGCTACCACTTGGTTGAAAATAATAATGACCTTTGTGGAGACGAGCACCTAAGCGCGGAGACGTCACCACTCCTAGAATAGAATCAGGTGCCGGTACGGTCCACGATGGCTCTGATCACCAGCACTGGTGTAAATTTGAGCCATCTCTCATCCACAGAGAATAAGCATTAATAAGCATACTAATGCTCCAAGCAATAAACAGTGCACCGGAATGTGCTATAACCTGTTTCAGAGGGGGGGGGGGGGGGGGTGGTTAAAAACAGGGTTGGGCCAAGTGCGGGGGCCGCGCCCCGTGGG
>JAOYSI010004932.1:0-12534 GCA_025775065.1 Hiodon alosoides
GGTTTTACCCCGATGGCGGGTACGTTGGGTGTTGGCGCCGCGCCCGGGGCGGGGGCTGGGGGGGGGGGGGTTGGTTTGGGGGGTTGGAGTTGGGGACATTGACAACGGCACTTGTCTGTAGCCTCAAGAGCTCCTGGAAGAACTTTTGCCGTCCCTGGAACAAGTCACCTCCAGAGGAGCCTCAGGCGAATCAAGCAAAGCAGGATTACATAAGTTCTTCCTCAGACTTTATTCCTTACTGGGCGTAGACTTTCCTGTCCTCATGTCAGCCCAGGGGCCCAATGGCGGGCCACGTGTGCCTGCTTGCATCTTAGTGTGCCCATGTGTTCGTACTCGTCTCTCAGCAATCTCAGGTGTGTTTCGTATCTTCTCTGTTTTTGACAGGTGGGGCAGCTAGTAGGGGCCCAGCAGCAATGCGAGTCAGGACAATACACGTACAGCAAGGACTGCTGTATCCAGTGCCCCCCAGGGGAGGGCGTGGTGAAGAAGTGCAAAGCCAAGCAGACTTCCTGTGCCCCGTGCCTGGACAGTGAGTACCCACCCTAAGTAACAACCCAACCCACACCCTGTGCTCACTAAAACACCCAACGGTTAAATGCACCCCTCTCACTTTGGGACACACGGTGATTAAATCTTTTTACCCAGGCATTTTCCTCCATAGCTACGGTCAAAGTATTCTGTGGCGATGATTAACGACTCCGTGCCGAGTCTTGGGTATTTATGAATGCATTCTGACGCTACCACTTTGTGGTACCCCTTCTTTAATGGCAGCATTTCTGGTTCACTTGGGCTAAGAATAGAAGCAAAAAAGTTCCCGGGAATTGGAACAAAATAGGAGGCTGATTTTTTTTTATTTTTTATTTTTTCGCCTTCTCTCTGGTTTTCTTTTCTCCTTCTCCTTCCAGAGCATGTTTTCCAATTAATCAAATATCTTCTGGCTGTGTGAGGCTCAAAAACACTGGCGTTATCATATTTTGCATCTTTTATAGTGTACAATAGAAGGATATGTTTCCTACTAAGCTTGGTAGAGATGTTGATGTTCCATCTTAAAACAAAGCCATAGAAAAATAACTGAGTCTCTCTGCAGCTTTATTCAATTTAAATAGGTAGCAGTCTCAGTCAAAGGGAGCAGCTAGCTTTATAACAACAGGGTCTGGGGAAATGCTGTATGTGAAACATCATTGTTAATAACAGAAATGGCATTTCAGAATGCTTCAAACGTGCTTCAGATAATAGGCATAAATGAAAACATAATTAATGAACATTGCAATCGAAGTGTGACATCACAGCAGAAAGTAAAGAGACTGATATCGACCATTTTCAACTTCTGTTTCAAACCTTTCCGTTTGCTTCCCACATGATGTATTTATCTGAGCTAGGGCCACCCACACAGACGTGAAGCAAAGGTAATTTCCTATGTAAAACAAAAATAACAATTAATGTATGATACACAAAGAAGACTAATGGCTTCCATATTGGAAATTACGCACCGCGGAAAACCACAGGAATTGTTGATTGGCCTACAAGTCTTGAACCTCGAATTAGCATGGATGTCCCCTTCATACACAAACAGCACAATTTTAAATATTGGAATCAGTGCAGTTTGTTTTAGGTGATTTTCCAATCACCCAAATGCCATTTATCCGCTCCTTTTCAGCAGAACATGCAGTTGCTATAGTATGCACATTTTCCAGTCCGTTTCCTGGATAAAAATAACATTAAGAGAGGTTGATGGGCAGTGGGTTTGCCGAAAGGGTTCACTGTTTATGTCCAGGACTAGGACAGTTGTTGGTTGCACTTATTACACGCGACCCCCTCCTAAAACCGCGGATGCTTTGTGTAAACGCAAGGTGTTCCACGAGAAACAGAGCACACCGCTGAAGTTTAGCGTCATCGACATCCCTCCAGTGAAAGAAGAGAATCCGGGGATTCTCTCATGTGACATACCAAAAGATTAGATTGAGTAGGTAGCCCAATCGGTTTTGAGACTGCGATTAGATCAGTCCTGGTCTCTTTTCCAAAACCACAATCTAGTATGTACTATTTGAACAAAACATGGTGGGCAGGGTTGTAGATTCTTTTACGAAACATCCCTTGATGTGAGTTTTAAAGATAATGGCAGAAAAAATGTTGATGGCAAGAAACGTATTTATTTGTTTATGCCTTCAAAGGAGGGGTGCACTGTATATCTGTGAAATTCTTTGTGAAAACTGTTTAAAAGCAAGCTGTATGTAGGCAATTGGATGAATTAAGGGATTACAGGCTGAAACAGCTCTCGGAAAGAGAGGTCGACACGCACCCTCCAGCCCTAATAGGCGTTGCTTCCTGGACGGCTTACCCATGAATTAGTAGCATGTATCAGCCGTGCATTCCTTCATCCTCTCAGAGGCTGAAAATGCACGAATTTAAAAAAGGGAGAATAAGGCTATTATTACCATTTATTTGCTTAATAGGCACCCTCAGAGTGGCAGGCAAGATTCGTTGCATTTTAACAATTGATCTATTTCCACAACCGGATTTTTTTTTTTTTTCTGGTTAAGTGCCTTGCTTAAGCGTACAATGGCTGCTCATTAACTGGGATTAGAACCTGAAACCAACTGGTGACAAGTCTTATGCCCAGATGACTAACGGTAGAGAATGAAATGGAAAGCGAGGATACTGTAGGGCTGTTGAAGCAACACAGCCTACTGAATATATTACTATGTTAACAAATGATCTTTTTATTGACATTTTAATATATTAGGTTCCTGTCCTGTTTGTTAAACTTGAAGTTAACATATCTTGGTTTGCCCATTGACATCTCCAGTAAAGTTACACTGTGCATAATTTGACTGATCAAATAATGAAGGATATTTTATGTGATATCGCACTTTTTACAAACAAGCCGTCCCACGGTGCTGCACAGAGATCAGATCGAACTATGACAGAGAGACTAATCTGGCCTAAGACAAGGGAGAAAAAAAAGGGAAATTGTTCTTTAAAGAAAATAAAGCAGAGACAAAGTTTAACATAATAAGAAACATACAAGCTGAAGATCAAAGCCAAATGAATCGTGGTTATGGTGCGTCTCTGGGACTTTTTAACAATAAACCGAGAGAAAATTGCTCGTTTGTCAATTTAAAAACTCAGTGCAGTCCCACGCATCCTGTCATTTGTCCGAATTTTCACATCGAGCCTCAGACCATCTACCCCCTGCTTTGCTCCAAAAACACGCGCCACGAGTCGCGCATCTCAGCGCAAGCCTCAACATTCACCTTTCGGTCTCACTGCTATCCCCGCCACAGCTCCCACCACTGATCGTGAAGACCAAGAATCTGAACAGCGCTGAAATATTTATCAGCCCCCTTTATACTTTCTTCAGGCAATGGGAATGAGAGGAGCTGGGGCAGTTTATTGTACAGCTGGAGCATTAAAAAGGGTAAGATCGCGGAGGCGGGCCAAGAGACTTTGGAGCCCCCAATTTCGTCGACAGGTCTTGTGGTTACTGCAGTGGAAGCCAGTCGCCTGACCATGCAGAAACCCAAACAGCAGAACTAACATTACCGAGGAGACATAGAATTATCACCCGATCTGAATCGTGGCTAATTGTGCTACCAATAATAATTAACTTAACAGATTATTTAAACAGATGCCTGAGTGACTAAGACCTCCAGCACTACAATAAATCTCGCAGTTAAGTAACACACCACACACACATGGTACCACCATACTGTCCGAGCAGCAGCAGTCCAGAACAAGTGCGCTGGTGGTCAGTAATAAACCGTTTGGAATACCATTGCGGGGGACAGTCGCCCTTCTGCAGATGAGCGGTTGTGCCACGCAGAGTGAGAGGAGAGACCAGCTGTGTCTTTCTATGCCGACCGAATTAGAGGGAGGCCCGCTACATTTCTGGACACGTCCTGTCCAGCAGAGGTGCGAGCCTGGATTGGGAGGGTGGATTCTAATTCCGAATTCCTTTCGCAAACTGATATCCTACCCAGAAAAAAAAGATGATTACGTTGGATTCATGGGTGGTTTAGACAACAGCAGAGCGCCAGACGAATCGGTGTTGAGTCGTGACTGGACCGAGGAGATAAGCACGCCTGTCTGCAGGGAGACAGGAAGCCAGTCACGGGAGAACGAAGGCCAATTTCACCCAGATCCCAAAACTATGAGGAGACAAAGTCAAGCTCTTCTCTGTCAGGGCTTGCTCATCCCAGGTACAAGGTTTTCCAGGGGAGTCAATAAAACACAACTGCTAAACTAAAATGGCCTAATATTGGAAAATGAGAACCCTTTGACCCCTCCTCTGAAGCACTCTGCTGTAATGTGTTGATCATAAAAAAAGACCATCACAGCCTGGGGCCAACTTAATGAATGTATTGACATGCATTATTGATGGGACACATTATGGTAATGGGCCTCAGAGAAACACCGGGAAGGGGGGATGGCGGGGGCATATCGGGATCAGGTGGGTAGGTTGAGTGGCACGTCTGTAGCGGCAGCAGACGCTCCAACAGCCCTCCGCCTCACTTTGGAAAGCCAAAAGTCCCCATGACGGCCCGCCACCCGAGCGGGTTCGAGTGATCTGCTGCTGCTCCGTCCCGCCAAGCCTGCCCGGTGACTCACTTCCTTTCACGTCAAGTGCCTCGAGCAGCCACTCACGTCCAGGCAGGCCTCAACGGAGCCGCGTGAACGCGGAGACGGAGGGGCGGATGGCGAAGTCGTTGGCCCGTGTGCTGCATTGGTAGCTGGGGCTCGATCCTGTCAGCCTCGCCTGTCGTGACTGTAGTCAGCATCGGTGTAGAGGCTTGCGCCACTCAAGGTTTAATTACAGGGTTTCCAGCTCATCTGAAGAGGGGGCAGAGCAACTACCCTAGGGTAAAGTGCTTAGGCTGCATGACTTCAGTATCTAACCATCAGGTTTTACAGGCTGGATAGAAAACAGGTTTGGAAATGAGGGTGGGTCTTCGACTATAGGAGCGGAATGTGAAATACTTTGCAAATCTGAGACTAAAGCCAAACAATTGATCTTTCCTACATTTAGAAATGTGGAAAAAGTAATCTAAGTATATCTTTTAATGCATATATAAATATTTAATTTAGTAAATCTTGTATGTCTAATTGTTTACAGCAAACTTTCTCTGCGAAGGTCTACCCCCTCCACTTCTACGCGCAACCTTCCCATCTCTTGGGACTCTCACACGCGTTCAAAAATGAACTTGGCCGGGTCACTGCACAATTGATGCACGCGTGTCAAAGCTCTGCGTCCGTCTATAAAAGCCACCATTTGACTTTTTTTTTTCTCAAAAGGAACACGGCTGCACCTCATATATAAAATCTTGTACATGCCCTCAGTTTCTGCTCAAACCAGACATCTGAAAAAAGATCTTCCACTTGGAGTGATATTCATGTGCCACTCTGGTATCCTAAGGAGAAAAAAACAAACATCCAACAGGGCTGCTAAAAGAAGAAAGGTTACTGCATAATTTAGTACGTTTCTAATTATATCTGAACGCTATTCCATAAGAACATGTAATATTGATGACTTATTTTGTTCCACAAAGACCAGTTTACCTCAGTAAACAATAGCTTTGGTTCATTATTTATAATACCCAATCCTTCCCACTAGCTAAAATTCTTGAACACTACCTTGCCCCAAAACAGTTTTTCGGCCGGATGGTCAGTGGTAATATCAGCTAATATCTATTAACCCTAGGTATCGCCATTGGCCTGAAGAAGACACTGGTAGTAATGTTTCTAAACAGTCGCTACAAAAACGTGTGCAGAAATTGATCAGGAACGCTCATACTCAATGTTTTTCTTGACATGTTTTGTGTGTGACGACATACTGTAAGTAGAGATGTACAAGTTAGTCCGTGAACTGATGTTGCGGCCACAAAACATCGAGGAAGTGGCGAGGTAAGCACGTCGGCATCGTGAAGTGGTGGCAACGGCGTCTCCCCTGACCCTGTGCTGCCCCCTGCAGGTGAGAGCTTCTCAGAGGTCTTCAGTCACACGGAGGCCTGCCAGCCTTGCACGCAGTGCACGGGCCTCATGCGCATGCAGACGCCCTGCACCGACTCCAGCGACGCCGTCTGCATCTGCGACTACGGCTACTACCTGAACGAACTTTCCGGCCGCTGCACGCCCTGCACCACCTGCCCGCAGGGCATGGGCGTGCTACTCCGCTGCGACCACAAGCGCGACACCGTCTGCGAGGAGTGCATCGAAGACACCTTCTCTGACCAGGAAAGCATGCTGGACCCCTGCCTGCCCTGCACCATCTGTGGCGACGACGACCGCCAGGAGGTGGAGCTGCAGCCCTGCACCCCTCAGAAAGACGCTGTCTGCTACGGTGAGCGGAGAAAAAGTGCACGACGTCCACACTATTTGTTCATTTCTTTGTTTTCGGTTTGGAATCGTCAATCCACGCGAAATAGGATGACTGCATTGGATGACTGGAGGGCAACTTGGAACAACACGGCCACAGGTGTGGCTTGTGGATTGCCATGCCCCGCTAGACAGACGGTAACATTTCGATGTTACTGGTATTCCAACAGAGAAACTCTGCTTGCATGTTTTATGTGCTGCGTGAAGTACTTTAGCGCTGGTACCATTAGTGTCCACCCTCCTTTAATGCAATGCGGCAGATTTATGCGAGAGAGAGGACTGTGGACAGCTTTTAAGGTTAAAAGAAAATTTGACCATAACGGCGGAGTGGTCTTTGTAGCCCGGCTAGAGTGGTAAGATTCCTGTTGAATGAGATGCTAGTTAACTACGTTTTTTGTAGATTTTACTTAGTAATGCTAAAGGAGACTAAAGGTGTTCATAATGTGTAATTCGAGTGGTTTTTCTGAGACCCGGACAGGACACAGAAGATAACAGAGGGACAGATAAGGCGCAGAATTAGAGTGTGTATGAGTTTATGGGGTGCACTGCCCTGATTGGCCCCCTTGAAAGTTGGGGGGCGTGAAATCACAAAAGCAACGTTCAGTAGCAAGTGGTACGGTAGACAGGTGAGTCATCGGGCTGTAGAGGTAGTGTGGGACCCAACCAGGTCTTTCATTGACGATTTGTCGTTTCACTTGGTCCAGCCGTGACCATTAGCGAGCTGTTCTCCTCCGCACTTTCACAAACGAGCGTGATGATGAAAGAGGCGACAAAGACGCTTTTGTTCGAATTCTACTGAAAAAGAGCGGGATCCAAACTTCCGCTTAATTGCTTTCTTCGAATCCGAAGGATGCAGACCGATCTCGTGGACAGGACTGACTACACATCAGTCAACTGACAATCAGCAATAAGCCCAAAGGCCAGCCCAGTATCCGCTAGGGAGAAATCAGATTACCTGCAATTATCCGGAGGATGAACTTTGGCAATTGGAACTGCAAAGAGAAACCCCATTTGCATGAGATATAGCTGCCCTGACCCGGGCAAACGTATTGTTGAATAACAGGCTGACGGAGAGACGAGGGTTGCTTGTCTGCGGAGGTCACTTGCGCTATGTTTTCTGTCTGTCAAAGTGAAAGATCAACATTGGCAAATTGACTTCCACACTCATCCACTGACTGGGGTCAAGTGTCAGGGGTCACCGGGGTCCAAACACATAAAGAAAAAAAAAATGGCAGGGAAGTTAGAAAAGCGTTCCATGAGAAATTTTAATTAAACAACACAAAATACCACCCCCAACCCCAGATCCGAGAAGGCCCCCCAGTATTGCCCCCAGGATGAAATAAAACCATTCTAATCTCATCATCCAAGCCTTAAGGATCAAATAGATTAGCTGTGAATATACAGCAATAAATGCTAGGAGTGCACGTAACCAGTTGAAAACACAGGCAGTCATTTTTCAAAAGACTGGATGCAGCGAGATATCTGCATATAATTTGATTAGGGGGCTGGTTCCCGGGAGGCAGCTGTTGGTCTTGTGTTTTGGGAGGCCCAGGGCTGTTTTCCTTGGGACTATGGCCAAGGGCTGACGGAGGAGCGGGCTGGACCGATGGTTTTTTACGGCGCAGAGACGGTTGGGGTTCAGGGCTGAGAGAGCACACAAGAGCGTGCGAGTTTATGGGGGCCGTTTACTGCAGCATGTCATGGTTACAAGCCCATCCTCGCAGGAACACGGGGCATTCATTTGTGCCAGTCTCTGGGTTTGATCTGTTTAGCTGAGGCTTCCATCGGCACGCACTCACCCGCCCAGATGGCAGACATAAGTTCGTCCCCCTTTTAAGCACTTTCTGGCAGGCTTTGTTCGGGGGGGGGGCTTGGGGTGAAGACCGAATCAATGCCAAGCCGTAAGATGTGCGCACGTGGCACGCCAACCCCCTTTTGAGCCGCGCGGAATCCTCTTCACTGCACACCTGGTTTTCCCACGGGACGGACGGGCGGTGGTGCCAGCTCGGGTGTGCCAGTGTGTACATTTCCCTCCCTGCAGTCTCAGGCGCGGGCGACCTCTGCTGCGCCCTTCAGCCAGTCGTGTAGCAGTAACCCCCCCCCCCGGTAGACCCTGAGCTTCGCGGCCCCTTTCGGTGGTGGATGCAACTTTTCAGCCGCTCGATGCCCTTAAAGCGCTCTCCCTCTCTGCCGAGCTCTAATATCCAAACAGCTGCCGGAAGCGGGAGCTCGGGCCTCTCCGGCCACCCCTCTGAGCACGGATCAATTGACGGATCAATACTGGCTGACCTGGCAAAAGCCAGTGGCTTCTCTTTTGCACTTCTGTTCTGTGGGAGGGTGCCAGCGCAGAGCGCGGGTATGGGTCTGCGCCACTTAATGGCACGTGTCTCCAGTGTACGTCATATCTCCAGCGTCGCAGCAGAGAGATTAATAGGCGCGAATCTGCATTGCTATGACGAAGGGGTTGCTGAGATTGTGTGGACCGTCATGCTCGGGATCAAGCCCGCGTTTCAGCAAGCCCATTTCCTCCCCGACGCACCGAATGTGTCCAGTTTGAATCGAGCCAAAATGAGGCTTCATTGGCAAGTTCCGGGGCGCCGACCCCTGACTGTGGAGAGACGCAGAGAGTGGGAGAGGAGCTGTGGCTTACACCGTCAGAGTGCTCAGGATCAATAAGAGCACTGGGGTTTCTCCCCAAACCGCGTGCTCCAGTTCCTCTGGATGACCTCTGCCATGTTCTGTTACAGAGAGCCCTAGCCAGGATAGAGACCCAGTTGCACGCACGCGCACATAAATGCACATGCAAAAAGAAAATAAATAAAACTGCATCCTTGTTTGGGTATTTGGTTTCTCATACCTTTTGCTATTGAAAAATCCTGCATGCCAGAACAATAAACAGCACTGTATCACAGTGGATACCTCCCTGCTCACAGGTTGCCACAACATGAATCCCTTACCCATTAATCTGGGTGCTATCTTTGGTTGCATTTTAGAAAATCTGTAGGTAATGTTCCATTCCCATGAAATACAAACACTGTTACCATCAACTTAACTAATTATGTAGCACCATAGAGTAAATTTATGGTATGTTATACACAGTCACAGCTGTTCTGTGTTTTTAATTATAAGTTTAAGTGATGAGCGGGTTCGCACATTGCCACTTTGGTTGTGTACTTGACTGAAATCCCCACCTATGGATTTCTCTGTCTGGGATCTCGGGGCCGCACCTCTCCCCACCACCCAGGCGCTGCTGCGCTGTGGACTATGATGGAGGAACTGAGCTGGACGGGGAGAGCAAGGTGGTATAGTGGTTGGGGCATCAGACACTAAACTAATCTCTGCACTGCGGAACTGAGGACTGGAGTGTCTGTATAAATGGATAAAAGACACTCTGGGTAAGCGCTTCAGTTGAGCACCTGGGTAATGTAATGTAATGTAATGTAATGTAATGTAATGTAAGAAGGACAGGGATGACTGTGTGTGTGTGTGTGTGTGTGTGCGCCTGCCTGCCTGTGTGCCTGCCTGTGTGTGTGTGTGTGTTTGTCACACTAACACACACACAGTCACACTAACACACACACACACACACACACACAGTCACACTAACACACACACAGTCAGACTAACACACACTAACACACACACAGTCACACTAACACACACTAACACACACATGCACTGCACAGGTACACACACACAGTCACACTAACAAACACTAACATACACTAACATACACACACACACACACACACAGACACACGCACATGCACAGTCACACTAACACACACACACACACACACACACACACACACAGACACACTAACACACATGCACAAACACACATATATAGGTACACACGCGCACACATAGGTACACACACAGACACGGGTACACACACACATAGGTACACACACACAGACACGGGTACACACACACACAGACATAGGTACACATGCGCACACATACACCCGAACACACAGGTACACACGTGCTCACACACACACACACACACACACACACACACACACACACACATACTGAAATTGAGATACTTATCTGGAAGAAAAAGTACAAAATGTTTCTAAAGACGGAAAATGTATCAAAACCAGAACGTTTTCATTTTTAGTCTTAGACAGGAAACCCATCTTCTCCTACAGAGAGAGGCTGGCGATGTGAATGTCTTTTAATGGGGGATAAACAACAGTCAACTGCAAGCCTGCTTTTCTCGCCCATATTTCGGAGAAGGGGCTTTTTGTTCCTGCGGGGGGCAAGTAGGGACTGGCTCATTGTGTCATCTTCCCTTTAGTCTTCACTGTGCTGTAATTACTCTCGCTAATCAGAGCACTTTGTCACAGCACTTCCGCACAAACCCCCCCCGCCCCCCCTCTCCCCGGAACACAAAACACCCACCTCCACTTTAGCCAGATAGAGAGAGAGAGAGCGAGAGAGAGAGAGAGATGGGGAGAGAGAGAGAGAGAGAGAGAGAGAGAGAGAGTGAGAGGGAGAGGGAGAGAGAGAGAGAGAGAGAGAGAGAGAGAGAGAGAGTGTGTTTACTAGTGGAAAAACCGGAGTGTCTAGCAAATAACGTGAGAACATGAGGGAGTGAAAGGGAATAAAAGAAATAAAATGGCTTCTGGTTTTCCATGTGCTGGCTTTGCATTCATCATAAATTTAGCCACAAGTTTTGAAAATCGAATGAAATGTTTTCGAAGTGTTTTTTTGACCGCTGCCCATTAACTATTAAATAAAACATGTAAATACAGAGCTGGCCCAGACCCCATCGCCAGTAGGGGGCCACATAACGATTACAGTGCAGAATGGTTGGTTGTCAAAAAACTGAGCGTTTTATTTTGGTTGGTGTGATATGTGAGAAATCACAATCATTTGGCGCCTGTCAGTCAACTGTCATGCTCGATTAGATAAGCTCAGATCGGTGAAAAAAAGTCCTGTCACATTGCACAACCAACACATTAACAAAATAAAAATAAAATTTTTATTAAATTTATTTATTTTATTTATTTTTTTAAATAAAATTGTAAAATAAAACATTCTGAGACAGATCTTGCTTTGACTTTGTGTTGTCGATTAAAGAACTTTTCTGCTAATGTATTGCTTTGTGCATATCTGCATGGCGTGTGTGTTTGCTCTTAGATACTGATGTCTTGTCTTGTGAAAGTTTGCATGCTGCCCTGACCAGTCAGATGAATCCAGTCCATGTGTTTGTTGGCTCAGGGACACAAGGACCCCCAGGGCCCTGTATAAATGCTTTCAAAAGGTAAAATAACTTTGTCAAAAGAACATTTTCCTCTCTAAAGTGGTTTAGATTTTTGGTTAAATAACCATCTTATGGCCATTTTAATCTTGTTTTAGAATGCTGTGCTGACAGAAAAAATCTCACGCCAAAACAAGTGGGTAAGGCAGTAGCTCTCAACATTAACAGTGGGGATGGTAATGATATGATATAAATAAATTACATGCTTATCCATTCTGTACACACTGACGCAAAACAGAAGAATCGATTCAATGGTAGCCAGAGGTTTGCTGGAGAGTAACACATACACACCACATTTATGTTAACGCTTACATGCCAGCAAACGTACACCAGACACAAGCACACTAACATGTCCACATATATACACCACACACACAGGCCTGCACATTACACACCTGACACATGCACACTAACATGTCCACACATATACACCACACACACAGGCCTGCACATTACAAACCAGACACATGCACACTAACATGTCCACAAATATACACCACACACACAGGCCTGCACATTACTCTCCAGACACAAACACACTAACATGTCCACATATATACACCAGACACATGCACACTAACATGTCCACACATATACACCACACACAGGCCTACACATTACACACCAGACACATGCACACTAACATGTCCACACATATACACCACTCACACAGGCCTACACATTACACACCAGACACATGCGCACTAACATGTCCACCTATATACATCACACAGAGGCCTACACATTACTCTCCAGACACATGCACACTAACATGTCCACACATATACACCACACACAGGCCTACACATTACACTCCAGACACATGCACACTAACATGTCCACACATATACACCACACACAGGCCTACACATTACTCTCCAGACACATGC
>JAOYSI010004933.1:1907-31300 GCA_025775065.1 Hiodon alosoides
GTGTCACACAGAAGCCCACGCCCATGTCAGTGTCACACAGAAGCCCACGCTCATGTCAGTGTCACACAGAAGCCCACAATCATGTCAGTGTCACACAGAAGCCCACGCCCATGTCACACAGATTTCAGTAAAGAATCTTGTCCACGTGCCCAACATCCCAGATAGTGCTAAGCAAGATGTCCATCAGTTCTAGCTAATATTTTGGATGAATAAAAAAAGGAGTCATACTACTTGACACTAGAAGTTTGCCCCAGTAAAACGCATACGCTCAGATGCCCAATAGTTTTAATGAACTGTGGCCATTTTTTGTTTCAGGATGCTCTCCTCCTCGAGGGGTTTTCTGAGTTCCTGACTCAAAACCTTCCTAAGCGACTCTGAGGGCACCTGCAGATAAAAATATCAAATACAACAGTTCTGGTGAAACATTAAAATTCTTTTACTTTGTTTGTTCCCCGGGCCTGGGGAATTATTTAAAACAGCTGTTTGTGTGCTGGAGCCAGACGGTAGGATAAAACATCGGGACAACGGGTCTCAAATCCTATCCTATCCCCAACAAGTGAACTCTCTTAAAATAAAGAAATAAATAAATAAATCCTTCAGAAGCCAACACACTTTTATCATTCAGGTAGAACGATATCAACTTTAAAGTTTCTTCCAGCCATCCCTGCCACCCTGTTAACTTTAAACTGCGCTCTGTTTGTTGTATTCCTGGAGGGGAGACATGGCAGACTGCCAAGTCACTCAGGTGCTGTTCTTTCATTACGTATCAGAACCATTTTCATTCCTCTGTCTCTGCCCTTTTTTTATCCATTTACTGATGTTCTGGATGTTGTGGAGTGCAGGCGGGCTTGGGCGCAAGGGGTTTAGTCATTACACCAGAGCTTTCTTAGATCTAGCTTAAAACAGACGTAAGGTAAGAAATTAATAGACAGTCAGAGTTTAAGTGCGATACATGGTCTTGATTTAAAAAACTAAATAAAAAACTAAATAAATAAAAAAAACTTACTGCGACATTCCCCTGATAGCGTGACCTGAAAAGTTTAACTTAAATATTAAGAAATTAGTTATCTATCTTTTTTTTTTAATGATATAATCATAAGAAGAAGGTTTATTAATGCATGTTGAAGTATCTGGCTACTGGTCAAAGATTAAACGAGTCAAATGCTAAACCAACTGAGTTTTAAAGGAGTAACACTACAGAGAATACACTATTAATTTCTTTATGGAAATACATGCTAAGCCATTGCGACCGCCGTCTACAGGAAACTCGACGGAAGAAGATTAATTTAAAATCTTATTTAAGATCTTGTTTCAAGATATGAATATACATGATGATACTGTAATAACTTTGACCCTGCACACAGATTCCCAACACGTTAGCGTGTTTTTACACGTGTGGCATGCGTGTTTTTGTGTGTTTTTGCACTGGAGTCTGGGGTACCAGGTCTCCCGCGTCAGCCCATCTCTCATTAGGAGAACCAGCCTCTGAGAGCCTTTATCCTCACATTTCAACCCAAAGCCTCCCCTTTCAATACCTCCCATTGATTCCTTCTGGCTTCCTGTTTCTTCTGACTGACGGTTCTTGCTTGAGAGAGTTGTGAAGACTCATTAGGCCGGTGGGTCACTCCAGATCTCAGACAAATGGATAGCTATATGGCTTTTTTGTGACACACCAGAAGGGGGTTTTTTTTTTGGCAAAGTTGAGCATGAGCATATTTGGCGTGCCTCTGAGGTCTGAGAGCTGTAGCCAGAACTTTTGTCCGTTTGTAACACAGTTTATGGCATCACAAAAAAACGAAAACAAGACTGAGCAAACTGCAGAAGTGAATACGGGCGACTTTTCCCCCCCTCTAGCATCATGTTTTGAAACATACCCCCTAAATGAGCAGTGAGGATCAGAAGGGCGACCGTTTCCAAACAATGGAGGTTGTCTCTCAGTGTGCACAGGCTTGACTGCCATATTAGAGGCACCACGGGAGACGTCTGTGGTAATTAATTTTGTTTGAACATCACAGAAGGACTTCTTCTCTGCAGACAACTTTGTACTTGACTCTTGTAATCATGTGAACTTTCTGATTAATTTAGCGGTTATCTATTGATGGTGGCGTTTCAAACAAATCCATTTGATTATGGAGTATAAAAAAAAAGATTAATTTGTGTCAGAATCTAAACCTGTTGGTGTTGTCGTTTTTGGGAGCAACAGTGATGATGCAAGACGGTAGTCTAAGTTTGTTCACAATCAATGGTATGCACCACTAAGAAATAAATTATGTTTCGCCAAACACAAAACAAGTAAAAAGTGACATAACAAAAAATAAAAACTTACATAATTTGTAGAATAAATTAGTGACGCACATGTATTATTCCTAACGGAGGTAAGAAAACAATGCATTTGAATAACCCATCTGTCATTTTGCACATTGTTTGTTAGATAAGCCTCTGACAGCTTTGAAACATAATACTGCAAAAATCTGTTGATCCTTTCAGTATTTTAATTTCCTGCAAAAACGTTTACTGCAATAAAACAAAGACCTGCAGATATTTTGTAGTTAAATATTAATTAATTAGTGGAAACATCTTTAATTTATACAAATTTAATTACATTTCTGTTTGGCTTCCTAGATATGTAGATCCTTCTCCAAAAACAAGAATACTTTTTTACTCATTTTCGTTTTATTATGACACATATCTCTAGTCTAGCAGTTTTGCAAAGCATTGTGCATTGAAAACATTTTGTTTAAAGATGTTCATATTGCATACATCCATTCCAGCTGCTGCTGGCTGTGTGATTGGGGATGAATGGCAGGGGCGGGGTTCACAATTTCACAGGTCTCCTAGTTTAGCCAATTACATTCACTTGGATAGATACTACAAGAGAAGTAGGTCACTATGTATTGCTTACTTATGTGCAGAGTCAGCAAACCTTTGAAACCGAAACAGGGCTAACCAACATCACCGTTTAATCCTGAGTTTAATCCTGAGTTTAATCCTGAGTCCCCCTAAAGAGAGAACACTGCAGTCTCCTGGTTTACCGATTTTTAAATACATTTTAATCACGATGAATGGCCTGAACCTTGAAACTGCATTATCATGAACTTGGTCAAGAGTCTGGAGTTAGTGGATAAATATGTGAATATAAGGAATAACTGAGTTTTTGATCTCAACACCATTCCAAGGAATATGTAAAATTGAACAAAAAATGACTTCATATATAAAATGAAAATTTATGTTTTGGACTTTTCTAACTTCTATTACATTATATGATTATTTTTTTCCAAATATTGTTACAACAGTTATTGTAGAACTGACTTTAAGATATCATTATGCAAAAAGTTTACATTTTTATACAGATATATTTTTGTTTACCAACATGTCTGCTTTCAACTGTGTTGCCTAAAACTATAAATACCCCTTCTCGTTATTTTTTATCATCCTGAATTCTGTTTTGATTAAGTTGAAATATTATCACGGTTTTTATTTTCTTTTTTTTTTGACAGCTCTTTCTCTTTATTTTTTCTCTGCAGGACCAGTGGCTGTAATCAGTGGCGAGGAAGACTCCGCCAGTCCCCTTCATCATGTTAATCATGGTATCGTCACCCCTTGCACCCTGGATGCCGGTTCTGACGCTGTGGTCATTGGCATGACCCGCATCCCGGTCATTGAGAACCCCCAGTATTTCAGGCACGGTCACAACTGCAACAAACCTACCACTTGTGAGTTCCACTTTTAATCCTGTAGTACTGTTCTAGTGCAGAATACTCACTGCATCTGAGTCACTGCATACTGCATCTGAGTTCTCACAAAGCTAACAGATTGTCTTTATTGTCTCAAGCTGGTGTTCGTTTCGAGTTCATTTTTCAAATCTTTGACTGCAGTGCCCTATATGCCGGCATGATCCTTGCCAAATATGTTTCAACACTGCAGATGTCAAGGGTACCTATACCTGATTTTAGTCTATTCTCAGGGTGCCTATTAATCACTGTGTACAGAGCAATGGTTGTGTTTCACATTCAACAGAATTCAAAGCAAATTGTCTGTGTTAACTGGACAGTCTTGATTCCCCACAGGGTGTTTTTTCTCCCCTTTTTAATCGGCTATATGATCTCGAGGACTTTGTTTGTTCTACACGCCTCCTCCGGCTCTCCGTTTCCACCCCCTCATATCTTTTGGCATTTCTCCATAATCCATTGACTTAATACTGGAGGGTACCTAGAAACAAGTGAGCTTGAATTAATTCGATAGTTTTTTCTATTGCTAAATATGGATTCTTGTGAATTAACCGACTCTTGGATCAGGCTGGTTTAATATATTTTCTTCGTTGTCCAATGCAGGGAGAAAAAAAAAATCTGCTGATATTGCTCAGTACTTAGTCCTAAATACTCAATGTGTTGGATTTAATGGATATTTAAAAAAATTATTAAAACCGTAACGGTGACCTCTGCATTTTTTAACAGCCCTGGCAATTGTATTTTAGTACTTTGAATTTTGGCCAATCGATTGCCGTAACTAAGGCTGTAACTAAGTCTTTCACATTGATTTTTCTCAGCTCCTTAGATCTTCATTCTAAGTTTTTGTCCTAATTAATATGCTACTTTAGAATCTAAAGGTTCTCTATTGATTATGGACAGTCTTTGATCTCTTTGCACCCAGTTCTAAATGCAGTAATGCGATTACCGAGATTTATGTAATTAAGGTTATTCACTGATGCTGGAAAGACAAACGCCAAAGGATTTCATGTCACGTAAAACTTTTTTTTTTGTGTTTAAGGAGAAAAAAAAAAATTGTGGCAGCAACAAGCTTAGATTTATTTTACTTACTTTGTTTTTTATATAAAAATCAAAAGCATACAAATCACTCAGTAACAGACTTACAATACTGAGATCGTATTCCACTTAAGACAATATGGTGTAAGAACAATGTGCATGATGGGGAAAAAGAAAAGAAAAAGGACAGAGCCAGTATCCATTGTTCTATCAATCCAGCGCAAAGTCAAATCATTCCTGGCTCTGAGAAAGTGTCTCGAGGAGCCGGTCAATTTGTCATACGGCACCGGCTCTGGAGGTGTCATGGGAGTGTCAACACAGCAAAAACAACCTTAGCTTTGGAGGACCTTATCCCAGGTTTTGCCCGCGATGGCTTTGGTATCTAAGTTGGATTGTGCGTGGCGGAAAACCTCTCCGCTTTTCTCCGTCTTCACAGCACGCTGCCCACCAGCCGCCCAAAGAGCGTGTGGCCTAAAAGGGGGCCCAGTAAGAGGAAAGGAACTCACATTTAGTGCTGCTAAATAAATTACCCACGTTATACATTAGGAAATGCATGAATCTTTTATGCCAGGGGGCTGGTTTATAATCCATCACGTCTATGCACAGCAGGTCTGATGGGGTACTGATAAATAAATGAAGGGGGCGTCATATTAAACCTTAATTTTTGCACACCTGGATTTCAAATGAAGTGGAAAAGAGAGTTTAACGTTTTAGGCCAAGGTGGAAGGTGAAACGTGGGCACAGAGCCGTCCTTTAATTGGATTCTTTATGGGTTTTATTAAGAACGTGGGAATGGATGTGGAAAACCCATATTGAATTAGACGGTGCAAAGTGCTTTCACTTGCTTTACCTGCAGGGAGGTAAAAATAAATGAGCAGAGATGTGTTCTGCATATTCGTATCCACTTCATCCAGGTGCATCAACAGACTTACTTTGCCATTTGCAGATGCGATTCGTGGACTTGAGATTTGAATCACCTAGTACTTATACCATATAAACATTATAAATTAATATGCCCTGAAAACCGACTGTGCGCACTTTTCCATTTGCGTGCTGTAAATAAGTAACGATCACTCAGGTGACGTTTCTTTAAATAGTCTTACTCTATTTTTATTAAAACAGGAAAATAGAATAACAATTCAATAATTTAAATGTTTTTTTTTTATAAAATAAAAAAAAGACACAGTAAAAGCCTTCTTAAATCTACAATAGCCTCCATCTAGCAGTATTAATATTACCATTTAAGAATAAAAACATTATCCACCTTCCTACTAACATCATTTACTGATGTGACTCTTTGCTATCTGACGCAGTGTCAGTGTCAGTGATGCTCGGTGGTCAGTTTCCAATGGATGGCTCCAACAGACAGTGAATCACAGTGAAACAGTGAATCGTTCGGCTTGCTGTACAAAGCAGGCATTCGGTTACTGTTCCATTGAACGTTATGATAGGTAAAATGAGTGACCCAAGCGACATGGAGTATGGTATGATAATCAACGCCAGGCGCTGCGGTTGCAGTATTTCAGAAACAAGCCTAGGCTTTTTGGTGTCTAGGGGTTACTTAGAATGGCGCAACAAACAAAAAGCATGCCGTCAGAGGAAGTCCTGTGGGCCAAAACAGCTTGCTGCTGAGAGAGGTTGAAGACAATGGCATGACTCGAACAACCTTAAGGGTGGGCCAAAACAGCTTGCTGCTGAGAGAGGTTGAAGACAATGGCATGACTCGAACAACCTTAAGGGTGGGCCACAAACAGCTTGCTGCTGAGAGAGGTTGAAGACAATGGCATGACTCGAACAACCTTAAGGGTGGGCCACAAACAGGCAAATAACAGCAGAGAACCGCATCTCGGAACACACAGCTTGTTGGTCCTTGATATGGTTTGGGCTAAGACCACAAACGGGTTCCACTCCTGTCAGCTAAAAACAAGGAGAAGTGGCTCTAGTTTGGCAGCGTCTGAACACCACCCCCCCCCCGTTTATGAACATGGATGCTGACCAGAAGCATCATCTTCGTTGCATGGATGCTTCCAGAATGATGGTTCCAGGAACATGTCAGCGAGTTCAGTGTATGGCCTGCGCAGTGCCCAGACTTCAACCCGATAGAGGATCTTTGAAATGGAAAGGGTGGATGAATGGAAAGGGTCATCTTTGGATGAGGAGATCAAAACAAACTGACCTTTGGAAAAAAAATAACTGCCACGAGATGCATGTTGGATACTAAGAATAAGTATTCTTAGAATACTGATTTCTCACTCATCTTTGGTCTACCATTTCATTTTTACAGCCCTGGAGCAGGTTCTGGAGTCCGAGCTATTACAGAAGATTTGCAGCGATCACTTTCCGTGTCTTCCACAATGCGGCGTGTCAACTGTCTTTGCTGTAGCTATCAGGAAGCAAAATGTAGATTCATTATTGATTTTATTGACCAAGGGACCACAAAATAAGTGTTAATTTACATGAAGGCGTCTTCTCCCGGGTCAACTTGTCTCTGCCCGAGTTCACAGTTAGGGCCGTCACCTAGTGTCGCGGCTATTTTCAGACTGCTTTGAATTCCTCAATTCAAATTGAAAAGTTTCAGGGGGAACAATACAATGGAGAATCCCTAACACCAGAGGCCATGGGGAGTAATAGAGGCCCTTGACTTAGCATGACAGTAGACGCATGGTATGTATTGGATTTTGTCCGATAGACCACAGAGTTGATAGCTCAGCTGCAACTGTTTGTGGAGGGCTGGTGTGACAGCCATCAGTTCACCAAAGGCAGCCCACTCTCTATTCTATTCCTTCTTGCTTATTTACCCTATAATCTTCCGGTTTTAAATAATAGCAGCATATTATCTTACTTAGTATCGAGCGTCGCCTGCTGTCACAAAGGAAGGTATTAAAAAGCGGTGTCCGTTGATATATTTAACAGAAGAATTTGTATATGGTCGTGATTGCGGCGAACTTGAATTGAATTTTATTTTGGCCCCATGCCCCATCTGTAGATACACCTGCGACTCTGATATGAAATGCTAAATTATGTCTCCACAAGGCTGTTTCTTAAACTGGCAGTGACATTTCACCATTGTCATATACACGAGTCACACCCAATTGTGACAATGGAATGCTACATCATATTTTCTAAGACAGCTACAATTGAAGCTTGCCGTCACCGTGGTTGTGTAAAAATCCTCATGTTAGTAGGTAAAGCCTTTAAATGCATTCCTTTTCTGCCACCCCGCCTGATTTCGTTATTTATGGTACGCCCGGTAATGACCTTAAATTTGAGTGAGGGTTTCACCAGCTGGACTGGACAGAAGTCCAGTGGAGAGCAGAGTGAAGACTGATGCGAAGACGGTCTGGTCAGCCCTGTCCCATTACCACAAAACGCATTATCTGCAGGAAACTAACCCGTATTAGTGAGATAAAGCAGTGGCAAAGGACTGCTCCTCGGGATAATAAGAGATATAATAGAGTCAGCTAGATTTATTTCTCCAAGTCACCCTCTTTGTTTTATCACTTGGCTTGATGTTTTAATTAATATCTGCCAAAGGCTGAATGAGAAAATGCTAAATCTAAATTTTCAGAAGAGCGTTAATTGCCAGAGAGATGAAGTACACGCCCGACGTGAACTTCCCTTTACCCTTTCCACATGTGGAAAGTTAACATTTTGAAGATAGAAATGTTTTACCCTTAGCACGTTTATAAATAGACCTACACTGAAATCATAATTAAATTCTGTGGCAAGGCCTGTGGTGAAATAGAGTTTGTGTCTTGGAGAACTTAAAGGACGCGACAGCGAAGAGACACAAATGGATCCGTTAAAGTAACCAAAGAATATGTGGACACAATCATTGGAGCATTAGAGTTGCGTAGCTCAGAGGTGTGGTAGCATTGGTACCTCACAGTGTCAGGGTCCAGAGTTCGAATCTGTGTGGACTTTGCATATTCTCCTTGTGCTTTCCGGCTTTGGCTTCAGCGCCGCGCAGGCCTGAATTGAATTTCTTTTTTTTCTTTTTTAAAATGGATGGACAGAGCTTATATGGAAAACAAAAACAGCTGGAACCTTGTTCTTCACCACCTTTTTTAGTCGTTACTGTAAATAAGATTTCTTATTTCCCAGACGTTTCTCTTTCTACGGCTAGGAATCTCTCTGACTTTTATTCGGTCTAATCGCATGCTATTTTATCAGGCGACTGACCTTCTGAGTGATGTAGCATGGCGTACTGCAGGGGGCAGTCAATTCCCCATGGTAAAAAGGAGATTCAAAGCGCAGCGTAGTCACTCTAGTCAGTGTGTCTTAGTCAAGAAGAGAGAAAACGTTTATATTTAGAAAACGACAGACAGCATTGAAGCTAGCTCCATATTAGCGTTACTCACCTCTGGTGCATCAACGCTACGTAGGCACCCTGCGGCTCGTATAAACTGGAGGATACTTTAACCCACTGTACCTTCTATATTCAGCTCTGATTGCAAGCCTTTCTCCACCTGGGTAGATTTAGAACCTGTGACCCAAAAAAAAAAAAAGTCTTGTTTGTGAGAGGGGAATTATGATTCCAGGTTCATGGATAAGCTGAAAGTCTAGGAATCCCATCATGCTTCTTACAACCAGCTCGCATGCTGCGGTTTACTCTGAGGCTGCAGATAGGAGACGGGACAGAACGGCAGACCACTCAGTGATGGGAATAAGTGAATATAGATGAGAATTATTAAAGGCGAGCTCCTGCGTCTGCATTGGCTCAGCACATGTTGGGCAGAGGGTCACCGGGCCCTTGTCTCCGGCTCAGGACTGAATGGTGGGAACAATACTGACAGCAGGTTGTCGATGTTGTGTGGGGAATAAAAAGACATTGTTATTCATGTCCTGTTGCTCTCCTTGCTTCTCGTACGCCTTATGATCTCTGTTCCAAAACTTGCACCCTGGACACCGGTCATATTTATGCTTAGATCACTTGAATGATACATATATTTAAAAAAAAAAAAATCTCATTTCGGCTACTATCAAGGTCTATCCTCATATTGTGCCAGCAGTCTATACAAAAGACTTTTGAAAAGATTCAGTTATAAATGTTAAATTATGTTATTAGACGTTTGAGCGATGTTCATTTCATTTATGTTGCTACGCTCGGCAAAAAACGATATATATGTGTATGTGTTATGTTTTTATATATATGATTATTTTGATATCTATTTAATGTACATTATATCCATTAAGTGGATTATATATTAAAACAAATGTGTCTCATATTTAAAAAATGAATTATTAGAGCACACTCCTTTGACATTCACTGGACCTAGAAGCTGACCTTGCTCTCAGTTCCCTATTCCCTATCAGTTAATGTAATGCTTGTTATATAAATTATTGGCTGATTAGGATCGTGTTAGCGACAATAATTAATCATCGTGATAACCATATTATAAATGTCCTTTCGACATTATTCCAAAGATAGGGGTGCCAGTGCAGTCAGTATATCAACCAGTAATTAGACCCCATTAACTGTTTCCATACTGCGCTCATTTCTCTCCTTTCAGATTGTGACATTGTTGTTTTTGGTCATTTGATGAGGGAAGCATGCGCAGGCAAACGGGCGGATGTGTGCTGTGGCGTAGTCGGGAGAATGTTGGCGCAGAACGTCGGTGACCTTTGGCGTGGGATTTTGATGACAGGGCCTGTTCCATATGTTTGACAATCGATGCCCTCTGTACACAACTTGTGTGGGTTTTTCGTCCCAAAAGTTTAAAGATGCTCTTTCCTCTCGAGGCTCTTAAAGGCACGATGAAAGTCTTTTTTTTTTTTTTTTTTCCCACCAGTGCTTTCTGTTTAGGCGTCATTATTTATTCATGGTTATGTGACAGTCCTGCTCGCTTTCTGCGTTTTCCCGGTGTTCAAGGTTAACAAAAGTTATTAATTCCACTCCCTTTGATTTTACTGCTGTTTAAGGCACAATTTGCTCCTTCCTGTCCTTTCAAGCGTCATTTGCGTGCGATACGGGGTCTCTGTGTAGGTCACCCCCGCTCAGTGTGAGAGGAACATTCATTTTGAACATTTAGAGAGCTTGACAAATTCTCTTCTTTCTAATTGGCTAAAGCAAGGTTATTCCAAATGTTCTGCTTTCAGGAATACTTGTTCAAGGCAAGCAGGAAGTGCATAAGCAAGTGACTTGCAGCAAGTGCATACAGTTGAAAATGCAATACAAATACAATTAAAGAGTTCCAGATCATCGTTGTGAAAAACTACAAATATACTACCCAAAAAAGACAGGAGCATTTATAAGCATATAATAATAATAATAATAATAATAATAATAATGCTTAAACTAAAATTGTAAGCCTTACTGATCTAGATGGCAAGGTACTGTGTAAACAGCTACACTGTCAATTCACTGTTGTACACAAGTTAAGTGATACCCTGTCTAGCTCAATACATTGGTACAATATTAACCCAATTTGGCTACCCCCAACTAATATAGGACATTTGCGGCTTGGTGCATTTACGCCATAGTCAGTTTTGTTTTGTTCTTCCTGCTCGACATTCTTTTGTGTTCCAAAACATCCATTTACCCAAACAGCCTGAAGCACCCTGTTCTGAAAGCGTACTATCTATTATTTACCAGTGTGTTGGTGTAGGGAAAAATGCCCTGATTTGGAGCTGTTCCGGTGCTCTGCATAATAATGAAATACAGATGAATGCAGAGGCAAGGTGACTCGAGCCCCAGATGAGTAGCTCACAGATGGCAGGGAACACAAAGGAGGACACTTTTTTAGTTCCGTCAGAATCGGGTTTATCGTTACTTGTGTTTGATGGAACGGTACACCTGAGGAAAGTGTGTGCCGTGCCCGGTGAAGGCTGAGCGATATGGTGCCAGTACTCTGACATGGAGAAGGGAGACCCCAGGGTCTCGGCGACACCCATCTGCCACCCACTCGACACTGAACTGTTCCAGCTGATGAGCGCAAAAACAACCCAAGCCCTTACACCCGCCACGAACCTCAACCTGGTTCATGATGGTCTTAGGAAACATCTTGTGGATGAAAATTGTCTCGTTGAATTTAGTTGTTCAGAACATCCTAATTTTAACTCTGTTCGTGCTCATGTTCACTCAAATGTAACTTTTCACCATTGTTTGAAGAAAAAAAAGACACTTTGCAGCACAGCAGTATAAATAATTACTAAGGTATGAGGTGTGGGGTGGATGTAATCGTGTTCCCTAATTGAGTACAGACCATCTCTACTGGCTTTCCTGAATAATACATGGCAGAACTGTACCAATTTTACTCTTGGCTAGAAAACCTGGGATCATTTTTTTTTTTTTTTTTTTTAAGTACATCGTGTTCTTTTGTTGCACTCAGTGGGATATCTCAATAATGTTCTAATTAAGATTGCAAAGTGCCAATTCCAATTATACCCCGTTTTATTTAAACATAGAAAACGGAGTTTACTGGACATGACGGTTTGCAAGCACAGTATTGTTTGTCAAAAACATTGCCTAAGATCACCGGCAACAAATGCCACAAGAAACATTCAACGCCTGCCGTTGTATTGCTATCACGTTTTAACGTTAGCATGCAAGTTCAAATGATCATTTGTCTGCTAGAAACAGGAGCAGCGTTTTAACTATGATCTTATGTCTTATAATGTTATTTGTTCACATATAAACAGAAGTGGAAAACTATAACTTCTGCAGAGGTCATTTTATCTTTTATATATAGAAAGAAAAGGCGAAAACCCTAGAAACTGCCGTGGCAATTGGACAATTAGTCTGCACAATTTGTCTTCCTTTATCACTTAAAGGAAGATTGCAAACCTTTCTTCCAGCCCACAGCATTGTAAATCTATAACTCACTTTGGAAAGGTAAAACAACTGAAAAAGGGAACAGAACAATAAGGTGTTTTTGGCTCCTGATTAGATCAATAGAATTGGATTTTTCGACAATTTCTGGATGCCTGAAATCTTTCAGCTTTTGTCCTAAAACCCTACGTAAAATGGTCAAAAATGGTGGAAATTCACGAAAGCGGCAAACGATGAAAGGAACTGTTAACACAGTTAAGACATGTGCATTAAGAGACAGCCCTGAAGTATTGCCGACATTTTACAATTTTACAACCGAATAAGCAGTGGATTAACTGCAATTAGATTTAATAGGCTGCCATGTCAGAGGACTGTGTTATTTGGTCAAACACAGATTGGGTTTTCTTTGGCTGCTTACAGGCCAGTGTTTACCTGATTCTCTGTGATGGATCTATATGAGAAACGCACGGCATTTGGCTCCCGACACCCGAGCGCCATTATTGATGCTGGACAACACTTTGCCTAAAGCAGTCTTTTGAGTAAATACCAGGTGCCACAGTCGCAGGGCGTATGGTACGCACTCCCCGGCAGGCCGTTTTCAGGAATTTTAAACAGGTGGAAAGTGCAGAGACTATTGACTTCTGCTGTCCTTACGTAACGGTGGCTTCTTGTGCCGGTGTAGTACACATTTAATTGGAATCGTTTTATTTGAACAAGTCTCTTTACGAGATTGGTACTCCGGCTCTTTTGCTTTGTAAATTGCAGGCATTTAAAGCCCTTCTGCTTGTTACCTCTTATTAGAGTGGGCCCGGTCATTCCACCGCCCCCCCCCCCCCCATTCTGTCTAACAGAATGTGGATCCCCAAAAGCATTGTTGAGAATCATGTTTGAACTGACACCTTGTCCCCAGCCGCAATGGTCGTAGTTTACACCTTCTCGGCGAACATGTCTTGTTAGTGGCCCATCTGCGTCGACGAGGGGAGGGTGTTCCATTTCGGCGCCACTCTGTAAAATCCTCCTGCAATTTGTTCTTGGAAAACCTTAAGGAATACCGAAAAGGCGAGAATGGTTTCTCCCAGCTTACTACAAAAGCCCCCTGTCTGTCTGCATGTGTTACAGACGTGCAGCACATAAAGCGTAGAGACATCGTTCTGAAGCGGGAGCTCGGAGAGGGGGCCTTTGGGAAAGTCTTTCTGGCCGAGTGCTACAATCTCAGCCCCACCAAGGACAAGATGCTGGTAGCTGTCAAGGTAAGAGATGATCTCTCAATTTGAGTTTGCACCCGCTCTCCAGTTACAGCGGTTTCCCCGCCCAGGTCTTGCTCTCGCCGTTCAGTATTAACTTGATACTCAGTGGCACTTGAAACCGGCATGGACTCCCAAGGATTTGGGGTCCTCAGATCAATGTTGAAAGAGGATTTAGTCCAGGCAAAATCAATAACAATAACTGATGGTCACTGGTGTCATTATAAGATTCAGCCCAAATGTTTCCTGAGACAAGCCCACGGGGAGTGAAAATGTCATCCTCCAGACAGCGGCTGACTAATGGGCGAAGTGGTTAGCCACTGGAAATTCCATTCCTTTGCGTAACTCACAGAGACATGCAAGTCCTCGGTGCACACAAATTACACACAGTCGTGTACATTCCAAATAGGCAAATGTGGGCTTGAGTAACTGTCAGTTTTCCTCACAGCATTTGTACCTCATAACCTTGTTTTACACTTTACGTCAAATTATATAGCGCCCCCCGCCCACCCATTGCATATCCATCGCATTCACTATACAACCAACTTGGGGTTTTTTTAGGACTCGCATGTCTGGTTTTATAAAGAAGTCTGCATTGCGACGTTCAGCTCTTGGGTCATGTTTAATTAATCAATAAAAACATCTGTACCCGAAAAGCTTCAGAAACATTGCCCAATGTTGTTGGTGTGGTTTACATGTACCAATTAATACCATTCGTATAACGGAAAGTATAATAGTCTCAGCAGGGAAGAGACTAAAAGATTCAAAAAAGGCAGTGGTTTAAAAAAATACGAATACAGTCAATATTAAATTGTCTGCCAAGACCTAATGGTAACCACTAAGCAATACAAATACGCAATGCAATTTAAATATTTACAACACAATCTTTTATTTGCATAATATCCCCAAAAAATCTTTTATAATGTCTTTGATGGAGTGAAACTGGTGTGGAAAACCAATCTTACGTATTTGTGTTCTCCAGGCAGCATTGCTAGGACAAGAAAAACAAATTCACACCCTCGAGGACAAGATCATAACGAGAAGACGTCCTGATTTAGTGTCACGACGGGGTCGTTTATATTTATTCGTTTAAAGAGGAACTGTATTTCACCCATGTCATTGCGATCAGGTCACAAAGGCAGTAAACGGTCCACCTTAAAGAGAGACAACTGAATGAAGCCGTCAAGAAAAGAAAATGCAGATGCTGATGACAATAAATATGAGCCGGTGGGAGGCGGTGGTGACATACATCACTGGCCTGTTTGTTACCATCAGTCTTCATCAGGTCGCTCACCCGTGGAGCGATGCCCAGGGCTTTTACTGGGGCGGTATCCGTCTTCTCTGAGCCACTGCAGAACATCTTCTCCGGCCCGTGTATTTCGCTCAAGTTCGAAGGAAGGAACATTTTGCATTCTTTATTTTCAGATTAAATATGGTAGATTTGTAAACTAATTTCAGCCTGAACCGTTTATTTCTTACCGATACAGTAAAAGTAGCCTAACGGCACAGGAGACGTCCGGTCCGGTGGACTTACATGTCGACACCTGTTGGTCCAGAGTGACAGCTGGGTGCTTTTGGACCTCTGAGCGCTTGTCCGCCCTCACAGGTGGGCTCAGAGGACAACATGTGACCGATGTGGCATCCCTGATCGGGACGGGCGCCTTACCATCTGTGCGCCGTGGGCCCCACATTCATCTAAATATCCCCTCGCATAAAGTCTGCAGGAGAGTTCACATGAAAATTAAACCCCAGCATGTGCTTACTCGCACAGGGAACGTCACAGCCCGGTGTAGAGCGGGAGAGGGATGTAAAATGCCATCGTAGGGGTTTGCTAATCATCTTAGGCCTTTCATAAGCAGGGGAAAGTCTGACTTTAGTCTGTGGCTTTCTTCCAATGTGCCAACGAATGTAGACGTGTACATAACCAAGCCCGACGAGCCGTTTCTTTTCATTCAGTCGGAGCGATGCAGAATTAGTTGTTTCGCAGTTCTTTAAGTGCGATGAGTACGAGGTAAATTCAAAGTCTCGGAGAAATGAAAGTTCTCTCAGGGTGAGGCTGGCTATGAGTTGATTGCTAGTGAGTGAATTCATAATAAAAAAGTAAATAAAGGGGCTTATTCAATACGCTTTACCTGCTTAACTTCAGAAACGTCAGAAAACCCTTTTAAAAGAATAAAAATGGATTTGTGCATTAAAGTTCCCCAGAGGAATATTACACATACAGTATGTAAGGATATGAAGAGGGAGGCAGAGTTTCTGACCAACCTGTAGAATCAGCACATCGTCAATTACAAATAGAATATGTATAATGTTATTTTTTCCGTTAGGATACCGTCTTAACTTAGCAATTATAAACTTTAAACATTATGTACAGTTTTTTTCATAATGTAAAAATATCTAGAATTATCACTAATGAGGCTAAAATTCTAAGAAAATCAATACGTTTCGATTTAATTTTTATGATTTGATTAAAATGTCAAAATTTATTTTTAATTTAGAGTCAATAAATCGATTTAATTTCTACTTTCTGCTTTTATGGAGACTATGGCTGTCTGCCACTTTACCTGTTCCACCAGGTCCATTTTGGCTCACATTTTTAGGCTGTCTCTCTCCAACAGATACACCAGAGCAGTGAGCACATTCTCTATGTCAGAGCTAAAACGGCCCTTGCTTTTCAGACCCTGAAAGACCCCACTTTGGCGGCGCGGAAGGATTTCCAGCGGGAGGCGGAGCTTCTGACGAACCTGCAGCACGACCACATCGTGAAGTTCTACGGCGTGTGCGTGGACGGCGACCCGCTCATCATGGTGTTCGAGTATATGAAGCACGGGGACCTGAACAAGTTCCTCAGGTACTGACGGAGGCCCGGTGGATCCACAGACCGATTAAACGGCAGGCGCTTAACTGTACAATCCGAACGAAGTCTGCGGTTTCCCATGTTGGCGAAGACACCAATGTGAGAGGCGGGGAATGGCTTCAGGGGCTTGGAGATCAAGATCATGTTTTTGGTTACAGCATTTCATTAATCCTGCAGCAGATTTAGCTGTGGAAAAATCCGGCCAATTGAATTAAATCAGGCCGTACAGCCTGCTTACTCTCAAATGGGGAGAACATTTGGCATGCAGATTGGTCCTTTATCTTCTGGATTTGCTCATGGTAACACCTCTAACAGATAAAGAGGATCCTATGCATTAGTGCTAGGGTGTATTTGAAGTCGCTTACACAACTGCCTCAAATACACACGGAGATACACACGGAGAAACAGCCGTGAGGCGCTCCCTAAACATGTCTATCCGTGTTTTTCTTTTCAGATAATCTCTGCCTTCGGCAACAGACATTGTATTTTCTTAGCTGATTTAGAAAAAAATAGAATGCTTTGCGAGTATATGCTGATCTATTAACAATGTGAGGATCAGAGAAAGTTCCATTCTTAATGAATGTCTGGAGGTTTCACAACCCAATCTGCTCACTCTTCCTTGGCATCAGTTTTAATAGGCCTCGTGTTTGCTTAGGTTCTCGTTGGTTTATCTTTGTTTATCCTCTAACTTTTCCCATTTGAAATGTGGTACATGGCAATGCAGTAGTAATTGCAGTCATCCACTTGAGCAGAACTTTATGTTAGTTCATTTATTGAATATGAAGACCAAATTTGAAGAAAAAAAAACTTTTACAAAAAAAACTGAACCATAGGTGCTGCATAGCAAACCAGCTTGCTGAAAAATCCCGTTACCCACTAGTAGTAGCATTAATATACAGTGTCTTACAGGGGTTTTCAGACCCCTTATCAATTATCTTATATTACTGAATTACAAATGGTATGTTGATTCTTCCTTAAATAGCCCAGTCCCTGCTGATAAGATTCACCCCTACAGTATGATGCTGTGATGGATGGTGTTGAAGTATGGGCATGGTTAGGTTTGGTCCACACATAGTGCTTTGATTTTTGGCCAAAAAACTCAATCTAGGTCTCATCTGACCACAGATCCTTTACCCAGATCGCAGCTGGGTCTCAGTCATGCTTTCGACTGTCAACTTGACATCCAGATGGTACGTTTTGAGTAACGTCTTTCTTGCCACCCTCCCATACAGGCCACTGTTTTTCAGAGCTCTTAATATGGTCGACTGGTGTACCATTACTTGACTCCCAGCCCCTGAAACCTGTAGCTCCTTCAAAGTGATAAAAATAGATAAAATGTCTATTAGATCTTCAAATAGATAAAAAATGTTCTAGGCTTTTCAGAAATGACCATGTATATTGAGTGGGCACGGAAATGGTTATTGTTTCAGAGTAAAGAATTTAGTATCCAGGTCTATAAGTTCCCAGGTCCGATTGGGTCTGGCATCAATAGGAAACGCACACTAAGGCGCTCCGCCGGACTGACGGCCTCCTCCTCTCCCCTGCCAGGGCCCACGGCCCAGATGCCATGATTCTGGTAGACGGGCAGCCCCTGCAAACCAGCGGCGAGCTGGGTCTGTCTCAGATGCTGCACATCGCCTCTCAGATTGCCTCGGGGATGATGTACCTCGCATCACAGCACTTTGTGCACCGCGATCTGGCAACACGCAACTGCCTAGTGGGTAATGGCCTGCTCGTCAAGATCGGCGACTTCGGGATGTCCAGGGATATCTACAGCACCGATTACTACCGGGTAAGGGCAGTCCCGCTCCTCTGTGCGCGTATACCAATAGAGCTGAGATATCTACAGCACCGATTACTATCGGGTAAGGGCAGTCCCGCGTATACCAACAGAGCTGAGGTATCTACAGCAACCATTACCACCATAAGCTCAGTGCAATTTTACTTTTACAGGTCTCGTAACCATGCTATTTGTTTAAGTTTTATTACAAAGAACACATTTGTCATTTCTCATATGTGTTTTGAGTTTAGTCTTGATCCTAATCAGTTCACTATTTTTAAAGCCATTTAAAACACCACAAAACCAAACATGTCATATTATATATATGTATATTGCATTGTCTCCGGATTACACAAGGAATTAATTGGAACAAACAAAAAAAAACACTGCTTTCATTTATTGCAGAATCCAACTGAAAGGCTTGCTACAGTATTGCACTTAATGTATATATACATTTTAAACAGTTTTTCCTCAAATGGGACTTGCTATTTGGCTTGAATGCAACCCCTTGAAACAAATAGAATAGATAGTTAATCGTTTAATGTTCACACTGTGTGGTATATAGATCGGCGTAGTCGAATAAGCGTTTGCCAATGTCCGTTTGCCATTTTAAACTACTGGTTTCCTGCAAACATTTGCAGAATTGAACAAACAGACTAAACAAGTAGTTGCAGTAAACAAGATAAGTGACATCTTATTAGGAAATTCTTGGCTTAAAAAAAAGTAAATAACAACTGGGTTCCAACTGTAGCAAATGTTGCCTCGTCTCAGCCTTGATCAAATGAAACTCTTTTCTGGAGATAGGACTTACGTAACACAGCAGACTCTTAGGCTGGGACCAAATCAAAACAACCCGCTAATCACACTTATCATAACTGTATTTAATAGCTTTTTATGCGTACAAGAAGTAAAAAAAAAAAAACATTTTACTGAATGCGATTAGCGGGTTGTCGAAGTTTTGATTTGGTCAAAGTTTTGTTTTGATACCCAGGTATTAGCATCAGGCTAGTGCAGGTTTCTGGAACAAAGTGTGCGGAGAGACTGAGAGAGGTTGTGATAAAAGAACGGAGTGATCTTGCTGCAGGGCATAAGCGGACAGCTGTAGAGCCCAGGCCTGCATGGCGGTATTGTAGCTTTGCCAGATCAGATTTACAGTCTAAGAGGTCGTAACGGCATTGGGTGATTATAAAGAAGAGAAGCTGCCAACACCACCTCATTTCCCCTCACATTGCTGACATATCGACTTCCGCCTTCCTCGGGGGCCCAAGAAGCTGCCCCGTGGGGATAAGGCTCCGTGAATGAGGCAGGGTTCCAGATTTTCACCAGCCAGCTAACCTGCATGTACTCCGTTTCTGAACGATGAATAGTACAGCAGAGCGTCACCTCCTCACCAACTGAAGAGTTGTTCAGCACCTTCAATGACGAGTCTGTAGGCAGCCGTTTTCACCACAACTGCAGGCTTTAATGAAGACAGGCACAGTACAGTGATTGTCCCATTTACCCGAAAGTAAACCTTATCTTTGTTAAATGAGAGAGAGAGGGAGTGAGAGAGAGATAGAGAGGAAAGAGAGGGAGTGAGAGATGTGGAGAAGAGAGGGAGTGAGAGATGTGGAGAGGAGAGGGAGTGAGAGATGTGGAGAGAGAGGGAGTGAGAGATATAGAGAAGAGAGGGAGTGAGAGATATGGAGAAGAGAGGGAGTGAGATGTGGAGAAGAGAGGGAGTGAGAGATATAGAGAAGAGAGGGAGTGAGATGAAGAGAGGGAGTGAGATATAGAGAGGGAGTGAGAGATATAGAGAAGAGAGGGAGTGAGAGATATAGAGAGGGAGTGAGAGATATAGAGAAGAGAGGGAGTGAGAGACATAGAGAAGAGAGAGAGTGAGAGACATAGAGAAGAGAGAGAGTGAGAGACATAGAGAAGAGAGAGAGTGAGATACTTTTATTGGATCCACCTCCCTCGTGCTCATGAGCCACCACGCACCCTGTGAGAAGCCCTACTCGGCCTCTGGTCCATCCCTTGGGTTTTTGTCAGTTCCCCACTCATGTAATCCGATAATTACCCTTTTCCTTGGTGGGGAAGGTCTCTCAGTAATCCTGCTTCTTAGCCAGAGTAGATGTTTCTTTTGTCTTCAGACAAAGCTAGCTAGAATGAAGACATGTCATTGATTGCCATTGAAAATGGGGGTAATTAACAGCAGTTATTTTATAGATTTTAAAATGTATTTTCTCACTGCATGCAGATTGTGCAGGCTTTGCAACACAGCCGATTCATCTTTTCAAGGCGCCGTTGTTAAATTGGCCTGTGTCTGGGTTGGTTTGACCTGGAAGCAAAACATGATCGACTTATGCCAGGAGTTTTCAGTTTAAACGTTTTTTTTTGTTCAATCTATCACAGTGCCGCATGTACGTGTACAAAAGAAAAACATTCCCTTCTTGCATATAAATATCCGATGTCTGTATCCTCTAATTTGTGTAATCTGAAGACCGATGTGGTTAACAATGTTGAACCAGTGTAGTTTAAGGTTGACTCTAATACAGTCTGTTCTTCACCTTCACCTCCCTTACTTCCGATTTCATGGACAACCTTTTTATTCCTCATTTGGGAAAACCAACCTGTACACTGTCCCTAGGGGAAATTTTCAGAGACAAAGCAGAAAAGACGCTGCCTTCCACTATCCAAAACTGAAGGAGATGGAGGTGTTGTGCCAGATTTTTCCAGTAACCTTCCGAATGGATGGGAGAATGCACGCCATGTTTCTATCACGGCAGTTTGCTGCAATGGCAAAATGTGTTCACTTACACAACACAGCTGCTTTTCTGAGCTGTCCTATTGGTCCAAAAGCTTAAAACACTGGGGCTTAACAACATTTTCTGCAGAACAGGAATTCCCATTGGACTAGGTGCTGAAATTTGAGACAGAGCCGTGACTGGTGAAGAAACAGTGATATTTTCCCCCTGTGAATTGTACGCCTTGTACATCAATATTGTATTGTGTTTAATGGAGAAATGGGCACAAAAGCCCAGTGGCTTGCTGAAATATTAAGGGCCCGATTTGATATACAGTGTAACTTTATATTTCGTAATGAGTCTGTATAAACCATATTGCATGGTTTCACTGACATTTTCCTTACCGCAGTTTAACTCACCAGGCCATATATTTTACCCTAGCCTGGTCGTGGAGGGTTGCAGTGCTGGCTAAAGACCCAATCACCTAATGATAAAGGTGACAGTCAGTTGCTGATTGACTATGGTTGCCCGCACACACACACACACACACACACACACACACACACACACACACACACACTTCTATAAATGATGATTCAAATTTTATCACATTTTAATATCACTATTTTCATATCATTTTGATGCACTATGCACAAACTGACACATTTCAGTGGAGTACACCCAAAATGTTTTATCGTTTGGATGATGATCAGTTATTTCCTAAACTTCCTATAAAGTTCATAGTTAGAAGAGGAAGGACTTTTGAGTTAATGTGATGGATAGGACGTAACCAAATAACGGCAGGAAACAGCGGCAGTTGAGGTTAAGACGGCAGAGCACCTTTGTGATTGATCAGGTACCCAGGATGACAGTTTCACTTTTGCTTAAAATACAGCCACCCGTTTCATTGATTCTCTGTCTTGATGTCTCATGGAATTTACTGCTTACTCTCGTATGGCTCAAAAGAAAGTCTTTTTGGAAAATGTATATTTAGCCAGCATAAATATATATGCACTCACTGACGCTGCGTAGCGCTGAGACCACAGAGCTCTGCAGAATGCCCTCACTGACGCTGCGTAGCGCTGAGACCACAGAGCTCTGCAGAATGCCCTCACTGACCCTGCGCTCCGACAGGTGGGAGGACACACCATGCTGCCCATCCGCTGGATGCCCCCAGAGAGCATTATGTACCGAAAGTTCACCACGGAGAGCGATGTGTGGAGCTTCGGAGTCATACTGTGGGAGATCTTCACCTACGGCAAGCAGCCGTGGTTCCAGCTGGCCAACAACGAGGTAGGCGGAGGATTTTGTTCACTACCACAGCACAGGCTGGATTTAGTATGATTATCCGTGAGCTCCATTTTCTCTTAGGCGGGTCCAAATAGCCACTCAAAGAGGACTCGTCAGGTGTAAAAGTGTACTGCCCTGAGCAATCCCACAGTGCCCCAGTTTCTTGATTTTTAATATGTGATTGTGGTATGAAGTGACCCAAACTTCTCAGCCATAACACACCCTGAGTGTGTACAGTGAAGCTGAAGTTTCAAACCTTTACAGCCAAATTGGTCATACCTACCGGGCTCACTGAAACGCACGTTGCTGTAGAATCTGCCGTCATTAAATGTGGCATTACGATCGTGACAGGAGGTCGCAGGTGAAAAGCAGCCGGATGAGACACGAATCGATCACTGCTGAAAATACACAAGGCGACTACCCTGAAGTGCTTGCCAGACTCGGGAATCTGGAAGCATATGTCTGTGGCCTTAGGAAGGCCCTGTTGGAGGATATAAAAGGCTATAAGATCCAAATCAAGTTGGATTTTTAAAAAGGAATTCTTCTCCTTCTGTGCCCCCTTACTGCCAGGATTAGAGCTGAGCATTAAAAGAGGCTGAAATGCATTGCACAGCCATAATTCCATAAAGATTTCTGGTTCCTAGAGCCTTGGTATAGCCGCCAATTCTTGTTTGGTGTTTTTAATTGTACCTCCTCACTGCAGAAAGACGGAAAATCCCTCTTTAAATATTGATGCTCTGTTATAGATAATGCAGAATTACTCGATGTTTGTGCTTATCTGAATGATTTGGGGGGGTTAATTGATCAAATTAAATTTCGCACAGGGTTTCATACACATATTCAGAAAGGTTATTTAATGAATATTTTACCTTACAAGCAGCATGTAATGCAATTAATGGCTTCCAATTAAGGAATAAATGCTTAAGTTTATCCGAACATCTAATGCAAGTTCAACAAAAATACATTTGTGAAAACCAATGTTGTTCTCAGAAGCAAAACAGACCACTGCACCTCTCAATCTTTTAAATATTTTCCACAGAATCAATGTGATCCTTTTAGAATATGCACCGTTTAATTGTTTAAAAGAAATGTTTTTAGTTCTTCGAACACAATGTATATGGGTAGCTTTCTGAGAACTTCATTATGTGCAGGTCTCTGGTGGAGAAAATGAACGTAATTGAAAGCCTAGTCTCCCACACATACTGAGACTGTACCTCAATCTTGCCTAGTCAAAGCATTCTGTTAGTATAAATATATAGAGATACTGCCTTGTGATTGCCATAGTGTTTGCCTGCAGAAGGCTATTATTCGGTTATTGAGAAAAGAGTTTAACTTTGCCACGCTTCGCCACGTTGTGAGCTCCATGAAATGCATCAAGCTCTTACCGCAGATCAAAAACTATTCATAATATAAACCGGATACCTAAACTGAAGGATATTGAAGTAATATAAAAAAAATGACGGACCTATTTCTTTTGTTATTCGAAATGTAGATTTTGTTTTAAATGCCTAACCTAAAATGTTTACGATTTCTTCAGGGAGTTTAACCGTTGTGTTACTAGTTTATATGTTAACAGAAGAAATAAGCACTATTGTAACTAAAACAAAACGCGCAATTCAGTATGGTGCTAGTTACTCCGCTCTCCAGAATTATTTGGACGGAATGTGGAAATGTGTACTAGATGAGACCCCTCCACGGTGTTTTGACGTTTGCTCCATCCTCTCCCCAGGTTATTGAATGCATCACCCAAGGCCGAGTTCTGGAAAGACCTCGCGTTTGTCCTAAAGAGGTATATGACATCATGTTGGGCTGCTGGCAGAGAGAACCACAGCAGCGTCTAAACATTAAGGACATCCAGAAGGTTCTGTACGCCATGGGAAAAGCCACACCCGTCTACCTTGATATCCTGGGCTAGCAGCGGTTAGGTCTGCTTACCTGTCTGGCAGACAGACAAATACAATCCAGGAGAAAAAAACCAAACAACGTGTACCTTACTGCTCCACTGTCAAACACCTATGAGATGATGAGGATGGACTTAAGTGCCTGCAACACCTTTCGATACACTGGAAAACAGTCTTTAAAAAAAAATATATAATAAAAAAAAAAAAAAAAAAAAAAAGCACTTTTACATTTTGTTTACTGGCGTATGAAATGTACAGAGTTATACTGTATGAAGAGGAAAAGTCTTTTTTTTTTCTTAAAAATGGCATCCTTCAAAAAAAAAAAAAGGGAAAAAGTCTTAGAGAAACAATACTTTTGCTTTTGGTATCTCTATAGCTTGGATGAAGATTAAACTCCCCTGTTTGTTTTCCCTTTTTTATTTCATAAAAATATAAATATAAATATACATATATTATATATTTTTTATTTTTATTTTTTTTCTTGAAAGTGTGGGCGTCTGCCATTTTGGTTGCTAAGGGTATATAACCTTTGGATGTGACTGTGTCCTGTTGCTAAGTCAGACTAATGGCAGGAACTTCCTGGAGAAAGCCTTACTGCACTCTGATTGGCTGGATTTTTTTTCTGATGCCTGATAAGGCAATTGAGGCATTCAATTCCAAGGGGATGAAAAAATAAAATAAAATGCCGAACTAAAGAACCCTGAGGAAAATCAGATCCAGCAATCAATACAAACAACCTAATTTAATAATTTAATGTACATAATGTAAATTCTTATGTGTTACAGATTGTTAACTTATTTCTTTTCTATTTAGTTTATTTCAGTTTCTTGACGTGCAGTTACGGTGAGTTAATTCTAGAAACGTTTTGAGTCTTTCAACTTTTTTCAACATGATCATAGAATGTATGTTTTGATTTACGCGTGGACACCTAACTATTTTTTTTTGTCACAGCTATATTTAGAATTGATAATCAAATGAAAACGTTGGGGAAACGTTTGTGTGAGACAGAGACCCACTGGCGTATGATGCTCGGAGATCGGTGACCGGTGACAGACAGAGTGATGGAACTGTGACGATTCTTGAGAGGTTACCTTCTCTGCAATGTTGGGTCGTGCTCGTAGGCGTAACGCTCTTTCCGTTCACTGTGTTTTCCTGGAAAGGGTACTGCAGGGAATATTGTACACTCCTTACCAAACTCTGGCTCAGCTTTTAGGAGGGACCGAAAACAAAATGTGTCACGTTTCAACAGGTATCCTTAGTGCCCCATGACTTAATGGCTATTATTTTGCTTAGCGTAAAATTCATAGAATTGACATAATATGGAAGTAGAAACATTTAGTTTCCATTGAATGACATTCTTCATCATTGGCTTTCATCTCTAGCATGGTGGTAGAAAGGCATTTCTTGCGAGTGCTCAACGCAAGGGCAAAAGGCCTTTTCCAGAGTTCAACACTGTAAATAACTCTTGGTGCAAATAAATCAACATTTTTATGACACCTTATAACTCTTTTTATATCTCGTAACTCCAGTTTTAATACAATTAGGCAGCGTTTGTTATACCGGTGGTTTCCATTTCATTATTCATTTTTGTGAGAAACAGCTTTGTGTAAAAACTGAATCAAAAGAATTAATGTCGTTATTACTATTATTATTATTATTATTATTATTATTATTATTATATTTTATTTCTGTTCTGCGTTTTAGTTTTTTTCTTAATATTGCTGTTCCGTAAGCCGGATTCCAACAAGTTAGGACACTCTCCCATAACTTTGAATTATGAGAAAAGGTAAATAGAGGACGGAAAATAAGGAAGTAGGTATCCATGGCAACGAGTACTGTGCTCATTGTGCTTGTGATAAAGACTACTAGGGTATCATGTTTAAGGGCTATCCTCCAGTTTTCTCAGCAATCAAATAAATGTAAGGCTTCATTTGAATACAGTAATTCTGCAGTGATAAAAACCCATTAACATTCTTTGCCGTCTTTAACGAGCCAAAATTTAATTTGATGCAAATCATTTTAGTTGTCATACGAAACCATCATATTACCATTCCCATATTTTCATGTACATATAATATATTAATTGCAGTCTATAAAAAGTCAGTATTGTATTAATTAACGTATTTGTGAATTAATGTGACATTTAAAAAAGCTAGTCCAGCTTGTTTTACACCCAGCCCTGCTATAAATGTGTGCAAGTTTTTGTTTTTAAAAAAAAAAAAAGCACTTATCTGGTCTAACTTTGGTTTTCCGTCTGCAGTATGAACGCATGTGTTTCAGCAATCGAAAGAGACAAGCTTCGGTTTTGCAGTTTTCTATCTTTTTATACCGAAATGCTTTGAAGTAAATAGACAATCCCTCTGATCTTTCACTGTCAGCTGCTGTCTGTCTATTACAATATTGTAAATCAAATTTGTACCTGCTCTTGAGGTGCACATCTTAAAAGTTTCATGAGACATTCGCCCAGCCAATGAAATTGACTGGTGCAACGAAATGGTCGAGAGATTCCTGCCATCACAAAGGGGGAATTAAAAAAAAGCTTTTCAAGACAATAGTGAGAGATGCTTATTTGTGATAAGATACTTTAATATCCCTCTTTCCTGCTTGGCCTGATGCAGTTATCTTTTGATTCAAAATTCATCTGGTTGTTTTTGTGTGAAATGGCAGGGACATCAGAGAGGAGATTTATCTGGGTCTGTTCTCATCCGCTTTACTGCGACTTCTTTTCCCCCCGTTGACCTCTGCATGTCGCCTAGGGACAGGCAGATTGAGACTGGGGGCTGTCTAGTAACGGCACGAGAAAGTGGTTTAATAGGCTAAGTACGTTTAGGATACATTTACAGAGGCAGGGCTAAGTGGATGGAAAGTGGCAGATACGGGGTGAGGGTGAGGTGACTTTCTGACCACGGCAAGAATTAAGCCATAGTCACTCTGTCAACATCGCAAAGAGTCTGGGCATAGGCGAGCCCCTCCAATGCCGTCTTCATCAGTACTGTCCCAATACAACATACACACAAAGGAAGGGAGTTTATTTAATAAATAGGAGTTTGCATTTGAATATATTATGAAAATAATTTTCATTTTAAATAATGGGTTTGCAGGCAACCAACATTTCATAATTTGGAATACATTTAACAGTGCTTGTTTTACAGCTGAATTCTGAGAAATCTGTATATATATATATAAAAAAAAAAAGAATTAGGCATTCTTACAACGTACCCACGTCCATGCAGTGAAATTAACAGAAAGCTAATACCTATGCTGTTTTAGTGCTTTGCAATATAGACAAACAATGTTCTTATTAATAAATTAATAAACAACCCGAGCAAGGATCAAAACACTTTCTGTTGTTTTCTCAATTCACTATAAATATAGACAGTCCCATTGCATCTCAGCTGGAGTTTAATCAAATGAGTTGAAATTACAGGAGACGCATCTTCTCTGACATCGTTTTTGGATACTTGGACAGGGAGGAAGCAAAATAACCTGTCATGCGAAGGTATCGAGAGGTTTCATTGTGAGATTTAAGTGACAGGTTGACCAACAGACAAACTACAACAATTTTATTAGCTGCTTTTGAGCAAAACCGTTCTCACTTTAAACCTAGCTAAATTTTAATACCCGTGGCGGTTGGTTTTCGCTGCATTTTGATTTACCTTAAAAAAAGCAAACAAAGCTTTTCCACGCATGGACAAAACTAATAAGATGGTTGAGGTTGAGTTTCTGAAATGGTACAAAAAACTATGAAGTTGAAGTAAATACAAATAATATACGTAGCTGTAACTTAGAATACCCAGCCATCTCTTGTGTGCAGTATAATACAAACAGACGGAGAGGGACAAAAGGTTAAAGTGAAGCAGATCAAGATGTCACAGCAAGGCTAATGACTTCACCTTGAAGAAATGGGTGGTAATCGCAGACGGAATGAGTTTCCTGATCTTTAGATATCCTCTAAATATGATGGTCATCTCTGCTAATTCATCAAGGTCAAAGGGAGTGTGATGAAGGTCAGCTTTTCGAACAGTGCAGCATGATGGGCCTTCGTGTCTGCTGTCTAGCGGAACGGCGCAGACAGCATGGGCGTCCGCTTCGATTCGCCCTCCGACGATGCTCCGACAAGCCGGAGAGGTGATCAGCGGTTTACGCGCTTAATCGTGACAAGGGAAGGCAGGCGTGAGGCGGGATACGGGGGAGGAAAGACAGCTGAAATGTGTGTTTCTCTTTGCACCCTTGCTCGTTTGCCCTGAAAGCTGGCCCCAAGGATGACAGTTGAGGAAGACCATCAAAATTCTGGCACGTGTCTTGTTTAAGATGATTATGTATGTACACAATGGCATTATATATACTGTGCATAAAGATATTAACTGCATTACCCTACTGCAACAGAAAGGTTCACGATTTGCTAAGGGTCCGCTTGGACTCGTGTGTCTGTGCGCACCTGCGCGCAGAGCTGTGTATGCGAACACTGAGGAAGTCTGAGGCTTATAGATACAGAAATGCTCGTTCCCAGAACATGGGCTAGAGGAGGTGGCGTGCTAGTATGTAGGCACAGTCATACATGCACCTGCGAAAGGTAGACTCCGCTTCACTTCCCCAAGGCAGGATGGAATCGACTGCAGCATTAAGACCTCAGACGGGATCTCACCCCAGAGCAATCTCTTGCGCTGTCAGCAGACGTTGACATCTAGATTAACCTTGGTGCTGTGAGTTTTCTGATATTGCCTCATTAGAATGCAAGAGAGACCTTCTCCTCAATTTGGGGCTCTGCCCCCCCCCATCCCCCTCCCTCTCCCTGCGCTCTGCCCTCTCCTCTCTGTCAGCTTCCCAGGGAACTGAGGGATGTTTGTCTGCACTGAGAGGGAGGGGGATGTGGTAAAGCTTGGACAGAACCCATAAGCAAATTATCATCCAGCCCCCCTTTCCACCCTACCCAGCTGGTCCAATGGGGAAGAGGGGGGGGGGGGGGGGGGTTGCTGGCACCGGCACATGGCGAATCAGGGTAAGATTCAGGCACCGTTTGCGGCGGTGCGCACAGTAGAGTTTAAAACAGGATACCCATTA
>JAOYSI010004933.1:31310-46333 GCA_025775065.1 Hiodon alosoides
ACTGTTTTAAAAAATCATTATTATATTATTACCCCCCCCGCCGTGTCCCCCCCCCCCTTGTGTGATTGTGGTTTGGGGGGGGGGGGGGGGGGGGGGAGTGAGTGCACCGTCACATGGAGACTCAGGCTAAGATTCAGGCTCCGTTTGCTGCGGTGCTCACAGTAGAGTGTCAAACAGGATAGCCATTAATACAGAGCTGTTGGAATGCGTGTCACTTCTGAACAATTAGGAACCAATGCTGAAGGCTTTTCTTCTCTGCCGTACCCAATTAGCTTATTTTCTGCCGTTTCTCCTGTCATCTTTGTTATAAAGGATCCACTTTACAAGCTACTTGCTAAAAAGCAGAGTCATCTCTACAAGATATAATAGTTATTTTACCTTAATTGGATAGTTCTTACTATACATGACTAGGGACAGCCGATTTCTATTCTTTTTAAAGACCAATTTCTTACAATACAAAGGAAGGATATTTTGGTCATCCAGATGGTGAACAACATGGATGCATGGTAATAAATTTCGACTTGCGTAAATTGTGACTAGCACATCTCATAAAGTACCTGCAGTTTAGTTCTCACACAATCTTTTTTAGCAGGGAGACGGTGAGTGTAGATAACAATTGGGACTAAATTAAATACGTCTGACACCTTTGTCACAGTTTTGGAAACTTGTATCTCTATTGAGCTTTTTTAAAAATAAAATAAAAATAAAGATACTACAACTTTCTAAGTATATATTAGCAGCCTTCTTCTAGCATAGGATTTTGTCAACCAATCATAATAACTGGCTAGCTATTGGAAATGGCCATCAAAAGATATTTTGACCACTGACTAATTCAGAATAACAACTGAAGTATCATCCAGTTATGTCTAAATTTAAATAAGTTGACGAAACCCTTCATGCACTCAGCAGCCTGTGTAGCTGGGTAAGGGGTATCTTGGTAAAATATCTGTTAGAAGAGATTTGTTCAAATGCCTTTTCGCGCATCCTGACATTAGTGGATCGTGTATTTGAAGCAACTCAAGCCCAGCAAGCCAATTAATGAACTTATATATTATATCAATATAAATTTTAAACACCAGCTACAGATATGAGGATAAAACTTTTCTAAATTATTAGGTGATAGAGAGGGAAAAAAAAAAACTGAACAACCATTATCCTGACTGTTCTTTTACTACTAATATTTTACAAGCATTATTCATACAAATTAAATTCAAATTAGTCCTTGCCGTTTTAGAGCATTAAATGCATCTTAGCATTATTTTAATCTCTAGAATAGCTACGGACACTTATATTTCACTGGTAAATTGAAGGAGCTTTTTATTTTTCTGGTTTAGATTTAGATATATCGGGTTTTGTTTGAAATTATTCAATAAAATGAAACTGTAGAAATTGAAGTAGAGCATAACGTGCCTTTTGTATTGACATTCTCTATGCTCTGGAGTCTCTACGAAACAATTACATTCTCATACGATCACCAAAGCTAGGCTTGGAAAATAAGTGCCATTACTATCATCTACAAGGCTCAGTTTTTAAAATGATTTTCCCAAAGCAATATAAAAAAAAAAAAAAAGCATAGCATAGCATCTTATCTGAGAGGTCGTGTCCAACTGAATACTATTTTCATTTGATTGATTGCCAAATATATAACCCCTGCAGTTCTCAGCAAATTGAAACCACATTTTGCAAGTAATTTAATATTAGCAGAAAGAGAAAAGAAGGGTTTGTGCTGCTCTTTATACCAAATTCCCTACCTGTTGGAGTGAACAAGAGCAAAACATACAGTGTTCTGAAGATGTCTAAATACATGATTGTTGGCCTGTGTACCTTATGGATGTGGACATATATAGAGATACATTAAGAACTTGCCAGTTGTTTGTCATTCATTCCCTCATGGGATTGTGTCAGACAAAATGACCAGACAGAAGATTTGCCTGCAGCAGGGAAGCAGACATGCAGACGTACACCTGTAGGGTAACTGAAACCTAGAGTTATCCTAGACATCATGTCTTGTGGCCATGGGAGGAAATCAGCCCTAACGCATGGGATAACATACTGTATGCAACTCTTGGGTACTTCAGTAGGAGTTTTCTGGTATTTTTGGTGTGTTAGGCTTGCACTGCTGATCAGATACACGTGTTAACAAACAGAGAGAGCGAGAGAGAGAGATTAAAACAACTGGGTGAACATGCATGGTCTGGCAGATGGTAGTACATTAAATACAAAAAGATGAAGTGTTCCAGGTTTCTTCCTAAAGTGTGCAGTCCAGTAATCCTCTCGAGAAAACAGAAGTGCTCGGCCCCTGAGCAAGCAAAGGCTTTGGTTAAAGATTAAGCTGGGCAGACTTGTGACATAGGCCTAGGATTTCCTCGAACCTTAAAGCTTTACGTACCCTGGAATAGTCTCACTCTTCCCCTGGCAATATATTACCTGATACAGAACATCAAGTTTTACAGCGGGCTTACTTTGCGCTGTGATTGTGTTGCGGTACATATACGCACTTAATAGAATAGAAATGGCCATATTTATCCTCAGATGGACTTCCTTACATATTTATTTAGCTATTTATTTATGTGTGGTTATTTATTCTAATACAGATTATATATGTATGCAGACGTTTGTAAAGTTTTATCACGGTTGCTATGATCACCATTTTCACTCCAGGACATGGTGCAAATACCACATGGGGGGAAAGTTTTTAATGAAAAGATGATACTACATTAGGGAAAGTTCAGTTTGGGAAGGTAGCGGGCACTTTATGACTTCAGTGCGATTCCATCTCTGCTGTGGAAAGTGGTTTAATTTGAAGTGGTTTGAGTTAAAGTGGTTTTATTTTTACATGAAAATAAGCTCATTTCTGTGCTTTCTGTCATTTCTGTCAATGCTCTCATTCAATATTTTTATGGTATTAATTTAGTTAAAGTATCAAATAAAAAGCAATTGGAATGTACACATTTTTGCATTGTGGCATAATTCTCCCAGGACTTTCTTTCAAATAGTGGCCATTTGAATATGACGCATATGTGAGATTCATTAAATGATCTTTACTAACACTTACTACACACATTTTTATTCCAATAAACAATGTGTTAACAGGGACTACTTTTTAATATGCGGAAAGGGACAGTTTTAGCATAACCTCGGTGTATGCGTATGGCCATTAATGCTTCCTTTACATGTAAGCCACCGTATCGAAAGCCTCTTGCAAGTGAACCTTTAGTGGAACACTGCCTCACCCAATTCAGCTTCCTCAGAAAGCCAAACGCACTGTGTCATACGTCATATGCATTGGTCTTTGTGCATACTCGTTTGTAGTTGAGTTTAAACGACAGAAACATGTCAATTGTGTAGGCCTAAGAAAATACAAATATAGATTAAATAGAATACATTTATACTCATGTTATGATGTGCCCCTACTGAAAAAAAAAACATTTCTGTTCAGGCTTTTATTCACCCCACCGAAAAAAAAAAAAAAAAAGGCCATTGGAATGAACCCTCAAAGCTTTGACGGGGTTTGAAGTATAAAACACCACCTTGAAGCCAATTAAATATTATCTGAGAGTCTAACACTGGGACACATTTTGAACAAGACCACATCCAGCACCATCAGTCAACTTTATCTTTCATCTTCTGACAAAAAATAAAAAAAAAATAAAATACAAGAACCATGTTGAAATAGGTGTCATTCCCGAGAGTGTAGAATTTTGGACTTTGGAATCTGTTGGACTGAAAGTCTGCAAACTTCAGACGACAGCTAGCCAGGGTTATGTAAAAGTGGAGAAAGGGAGACCGAAACACAAACCAGAGTGTCCATTTTTTTGGCACATTTTACATATATGAATATATGACGCATCGGATAATTGTTTGTGGGAGAGAAATATATTATTGTTCTCACGACATAACCAAGTTTAATGAGCATTAAATGATTTTTATTTTGTTTCTCAGTATGTAACTGTTGATGTACCGATAAACATCGGTACATTTAAAGTGTAAACGTTAACGGGAATGTTTATTCATACAATACAAAGATCTGGCTAACGTACACAAACAAAGCACGCTTATCAGCCAAAAAATATCATTCGCTGTAGTTGTTTAAAGGATCATTTCCCAAAAATCAGGGCACATTTATTATTCATATATAATCCACTTACCATCTCATGTAGAAGCTTTTTAAGCTTAATATATTTCTCTTCCAGTAGGTATCTCATAAGAAATATGTTGCAATATTGATATATGTGAAGCGTTTTACTATACATACTTGTGTGTGGTGTTTCTTTGTGCCCTTATATCCATCTGGGATTGAAGAACAACAATGTAAGGCAACGAGACCAGGCTTTTTATGTCTTTATACTTGTGTGTGTGTAATGCGTACAGATATTTTGTGTTTTCATTTTCATTAAGCTATGTACGATTATGATAACTATGTGGCGCCCTCTGCCATCGCTGATAATGTATTTTCAAACGAGAAGTGCTAGCTAAGCTAAGTGCTGATACTGCAGTTCTCTCTTGTATTCCTATTGGTGTGTGCAAACCTCTTTAGAGTGCTGAAGGAACAAGGTGTACAAATAACCACAGTTCCTCTGTTTGTATTTCATCTTTAATCACAGTGTTACGTTTACTTACCCATCTATAAACTGAAACACAGCTGTAATTAAGTATGTATCCTATTATGAATTATGTAGACATTCTATAAATAAACGGAAAACCGCAAAATCTTGTCACTCTGACGTGTTTTTAAGTACATTTTATTAAATGTTTTTTTTTTCATTAGCATTTAATACAGTAACATGTCTTATTGTATGCATTTTTGCGTATTTTTCAGTACTATTGGGTCAGATGTTTTTATGGAAAAAAAAAACTTCATTTGTTTGGTTTTCAAGGAAATCAAATGTGCAGTTTCTGGGTGTGAAAGAGTTATTAACTCCAAGTTAAAGGGATAATTTGCACCGGGAAGATTCCCAGTTCTGGAGCAAAGCTTTATGGACAGAAAAAGCACAACAGGGTCATGCAGCAAGACAATGATCCGAAACACACAATAGTTAAAAAACAAGAATTTATTCATTTGGGAACTTCCTAATCAATTTCCAGACCTAAACCCCATTGAGATGTCGTGGCAGGTCCTGAAATGCTCAAAAATCTACAACTGTCACAGAGTTTGAGCGGTTCTGCATGGAGGAGTGGGCCAAAATTCCTCTACACTGTGAGACTAACCAATAACTGCTACAGGAAGCATTCGTTTGCAGTGATTGCGGCTAAAGGTTGTGTGACCCGTCATCAAGTCGACTGGGTGTTGCGTAAATTAAATAAGTGTCAAAATTGTGAAAAAACTGCTCTCATTTTGAAGATACAAAAACGATTATAAAAAATACGCGAAAATCAGACAGGTGTCAAATAATTTACACATTTTGTATTACATTGTGATTGTATTCCATCCACATCCATTGTAAGTATGATACTCATGGTTTCAGAATGTCAATACAAGAAAACCGTACCGACCCACACAGCTCGGTACTGGCTTCGCTGCAATTTACCCCATGGCTCGAAATTTGGAAGTTATCCCAACTTGTGTTCTGAAATTGTGATAGGGCTTCTAAACTAAAGACAATTTGAAAAATACACATTTGAGATCATTTAAATACACAGGTTTCTTATTGTATTGCAGTTTTTGTTAAATGTCATTCCTGTCAAACTGAGGCAGCATTTTATAAACCTCTTCCTTTGAAGTTAGCCACATTAGGCACAGAGTATGCATATTCTGTGCCACAAAAAAATATACTTCCTGCCCCCTTCTTTCCATCATCCCCCACAAACAAAATTTGTGAGAGCATGTGTGTGGGTGTGTATGTAGGTGGGCAATTTAAGATTCATTGGATTGATGCTGCAGTGTGTTAAAAACAAAGAATAAAACCTTTTTTATTCATCTCCACCACTAGACTAGAATATATGGCACAGTAATTAACCCTATAACGGCATTTACTGGGAATCTTTTCTAAGGCAGTTCCAGTAGTTGCCGTCTACCATGACCTTGGGAAAATAATTCTCCCCCAACACACACACCACAGGTCCAGGTATGACATACGTGCCGTCGTCAGGTCATACACTTACGGTACAGGGATCCCTTCAGAACCACGACTGGTCCAGTGATATCCTTTCTAGCCCCACCTCTTACAGCCTGTATAGTTCTGAAGGGGGAGGTCTGTGTTAACTCATGGTGCAAAGTTGAAAAGTTGATCTCCATTAATGAAAGACAGATTGTCATCAGATATACATAATTATTTCATGCGAATTTTAGAGTTGTGGCCATGAAAGTGATTTATGCTAGACTGTGCGCTGACATTTTCTCATGTGACTGACAACTAGACAAGCGAGCTTACCTACATGTCAGGTGTGATTATTTTCATATGAATGGAAGATGGACCAGTGATTTATGAGCAATTATGTGACACTCATCTTGACTTTTACATGGTAATAAAGACAAATCTTTTCACGTGGCATCCTACTTCCGAAATTTTTAATCCTGAGCGATTACGCCGGGTGAAATCTCAGGTACGTGTAATCAAACTAGCAAATGAATGGAAAAATGACAAGTGTGTGAATCAGCAAAATTCACTCTATTGCAATATTTTATTACCTGTATATGTACATTATTATTCATATTTCTACACATAGTATCAAGATACAGCAATTAAAATAAATGTAAAATCAAGTTGCGTAAACTAAAAATTGGCATTATTCTTTATTAATGTAATTCTTTAATTAGTTTATATTTATAATTAGTTTTATAGAAGTATTATTGTGACTGTGGGAGTATTAACAATAGTAACGCTGGTGGTAAAAACTAAGCCTGCTTTTGTCAATGTTAAATGACAGTTAAATGTTTAACCTAAAGTCTTGTAGATCTGTCACTGTGTTGACACAGACATAATTAAATTGATCATGATTAAGCAAGTTTTTAATTTGCGTTTCTTTAGTTATCAGAGAATGGGAGAGAGTGAGTAGTCACTTAGGACTTAGTCACTTAGTTGAACATTAGGCTTGTAGACACAAAATAAAATGAACTAAACCTTTTGTGGCCTATACAATTTCTGTTTTTTCTAAACCAGCCAATGCGCAGAGACTTATTTGTGTATGAAAATGTGACTTGTAGTTTCTTGCCTGGGGTTTAATTCAATTAACTGGTCAAAATTTGAATTGATCAGAGCACTAATATTAAACATATGGTATTAAAGTAGACCACAGAACAAAATGATGCGGGCAATGTATTTTCCTATGTGTCTGTCTTTTCCCCCAAAAAACATCTACACGATAGGCCTGCGGTTTAATGCGAGAACAAGACCCAACGTCTCTCTCTCTCTCTCTCTCTCTCTCCATTAGCTGCATGGCATTTAAAGCACTCTACAATTCACGTTCATCCATTTAGCAAACACTCTTATCCAGGATAACTTGCAGAGCAGTCACGATAAGGTCTCTTAATGGCAAACAAAAGTGAACCAAATACTACACAGTGTTGACAATGAACACGAGGGGGGAAAAAAGGATTTAAAAAGTGCAAATAGTACTATTTGAAAGTTTATCACATAATAAATCCATATTCACACCCAAAAATACAAACACCAAGACCACAAGGAGTGCCATAAGTGGTCTTCAGAGGGGGAAGTATTCAGATTTTAGGTGCACAGGTACAGACTGCCCATGTGACAAGGGGCATCAGGCTGAGGCGAGTAGATCATTTCACCACTAGAGGGATAGGTCGTTTGGCAACTTAGAAAGACCGCAGGATGACAGAAAGCTGATCAAGCAAAGTGGTGCAGCGTGGAAACGGGGTCTGTTGATGGTCTGGGCTTTTGAGAAAACCTGCTTGTAGCAGGTTTATTTAAAAAGCCTGATACGCTGCTCGATCGCCCCTGAACTATGAGAGGTACAGCTGACCCCAGCGCCTTCCTTAAAAAGACGCTGCGGCATCTACGGAACTTGTTCGGGCACTGCAGGGTAGAGAGACAAATGGTTTGTTCCAGTGACTTAATCCAGCTGACATACACCCATGGCGCCATTAACTGTTATAAACCACACAATGTGATAAAAAAAAAATTATAAAAAAAACAGCATGTCCTTTGACATCGAATAGATTGCTAGGTTAATAGTACAAATAAATATCTCTTTAGTGAGATGTCATTGTGTGAAAAAGCACAGTGTTATCAGCACTGAATAGGTAATAACCAGACACCAGATGGATGACTTGAATGTTAATATTAGCCATGACAGATAATTTTTTTTTAAAGGGTCTGGTACTGCAGAGCTGAATATTTGCACATCACATTTGGTAGGCTATGATTTCATCGAATCTGCCAAGCATTCATTTTTGGAACTAATGAAAACTTAAGCCCATTACGGCCTTTTTGAAAAAATTTTTAAAAGGCTATAAGAAGTCTACATGCTTCTAGTGCTAGCTATGTTGCAATTAAAATCAAAATTATATAATTTAATTTAATTAAATAAAAGGTCAAACTTATTAAACTGCATTTCTGTAATTTGTGTTGGTTATTTTCCTTAATAATAATGGTTAGAAGTCCACTCTCTATATAAAACGCGTTATATTTCAGGTTTGCCGGTTTACAGCATTACAGATTCTCTGGCTGTTCTGCATGCACGGGTTACTCTCCCGCCTTGGATCTCGCTAGCCGTGCCTCCGATGATGAATTTCTCCCTGACCTGGCCCTTGCTACCTTGGCACCTGCTTGTATCCTACGCCCCTGCCCTGTCACTATTCGCCGTGTCACCGTCTATGACAGATACCCCACTACCTCGTTGCAGGCCGCCTCCCACAGGCAGGCACATGATAGATATCTCACAACAAAACCCCTCCGTCAAAGGCTGCAACCGTGTTGTGGATTTCCTCTCGGTCATTGGCTCACTGGAGATGTTATTGTAACAGGCATTGCTTGTATACTTTTAGCATCTGGCTTGGACGTTTGATTCTCAACAACCCTGCCCCAGTCCGGCTGGTGCAAACCCTTGGTGGACCCTGAACCAAACACGTTTCTCATGCTAGCGCTAAGCACATCTCCTGAGACTACCGATTGTTTAAAAATTGATGGCTACTGAATCCTAGTTCGAAACTGAAATCCGATCCCTGCAGTCAACCAGGCCATTTACACCCACAAATAAAAAAACTTTATGAAGCAGCAATTATGTACGGTAACAATTCACTTGGTTTGGACAGTTCCATTCCATTCGATTTGAGCCGGCAAACTAAACAATCTGTTATAATAAAAATGATCATAGCCTTTAAGTAACCTTTGTTCACAGCCTAACTTTACTGTAACTGTTGGTAGTCTACTAGCTGGCAAAAATTGTTTATTCTTCACAACCGCCCCACGCGAACAAGGCCTGCTCGGCCCCACGCGAACAAGGCATGTTGCATGTTTCACGGTACAGTGTTTGAGGATATTAAATATAAATGATCTTGAGTCATACAATTTTGATAAATACAACTGTGCAATAATAATAATAAAAAGCCCTCCATTTATGCCTTTTATTGTTACCACGCAGGGAGAAATTCTTGTCATTCGGATGATGAAAGAATTATTAAATGTTTTTCTATTGAGGGCGTTTTATTGGCTCAACTCGATGCAGTGTGCTTTATTTTATCGAAATTAGTGCCTATGATTCAGGCATGGATTTAATGCATAACAGAAGCGAATTTCGTCCCACACAAGTTTTGATGAATCCCACAAACACACAGGTTTTTGAATAGGGCTTCACACAGAGATTTGTCCACTCTCATCGTTTTGGCACAATGCGTTTCTTAATCCTGAAATTATTATGATCAATACGCTTCTTGGAGTATTTAAAACCAGACCCTATTTATAACCCTTCATATAAGAATAATATGTCTATTTGTGTAGTAGACCCTGATTAACATTCTCTTCTTCAAATGTCCTTTTTTTCTTTCAAGAGTGTCAAAATTTCTCCAAACTTGAAGTCACTTAGCCACAACGAGATGAAAGCATTCAATTAGCAGAACAGCAACAGCTGTTTCAGGGGTGTAGAAGGTGTTTTCCTGGGTTAAATTATACATGAAGATGCCCAAGCTGTAACTTCTGATCTGTGGTGCTGGCATCCCTGTATGATTTATTAAAGATGCATAACCTGAGGTCCCATTAACATTTCAGAAAGTGGGCCATTTTCACCTCCCTTTAATGTTCCTTTTAATGTCGCCCATTCATCCACCAGAGTTCCACGGGCAGAGAGCTGTTCTTGTGACCAGTGCGTCTGCTGTGGGAGCCATCTTCCAGTTCTGTATGGAATAAAATATTTTCCAGTTGTGGGAGGCATGATGTAATGGTAAAATAGGCTTTCAATGGGCCATTTTAAGGTTAGAATAAATTGTTACCTGAGCATATACAGAATTGAGTAAAATGCTTCAAATGTGCATCCGCTTTTTATTTTCATCTTGGGGACAGCAATTTTTAGACTTTACTATCAGGTTTAGTTTCTGTGCCTGTGAAAAGTCCAATCCTAAATTGCTGTAGAATGCTCATCGAGTTAGTCACATAAAAAAAAAAGTGAAAATTAAAATAAAGCAAGCACTAGAATTTAATTCTGATTCATCTCGGATGCGGTTCATCTAACACAATCAGATGTGGGACTCTGGTACTCTGGGACTCTGAACATCTGGTAGTGTAAAGAAACACCCGTGTTGCCTTTGACCATGGCACCTTGGCATGTGGTTTCGGTTACACATATATGGCTTTCCTCTTATCAGGAGTCGGAGAGACTCTCGTGGGCCCCTGGATATACTCTGGCATCATTGCGGTGATCAAGAGGGACTGACCCTGTTTAGATATTAGTAATGCAATGCTGTTGTACCATGATTCATCTGTCTGAGGATCTTGAGAACACTCCTCAGAGGGTACTGGCCTCATCTCTCACGAAGGACAGTCTAAGAGGCACCCCTTGTTAACAATCTACAGAATCAGCCTAAATCTCCCAGGGTCTGAGATGGGGTTTGCAGTTTGATATGTTGAGCGTTTATAGATGCTTGCCTCACATTCACATGTAACTTAAATCTCCCTTTTCTTACGTTTGTCTGGCAGGTAATATAATACACAGTTCCTTGGCATATGAAATCACTGATATATATATATAACTGACGTCTCCGGGAAACGACCAACATTAGTGCATGTAAATTCAATCGAAAAAGAAAAAGAATGGGAAGAAAAGGGGTGTTTGCCTTTCAATGCGAGAAAAATCGGTTGTTTCAGGAATGACTGAAGTCAACAACGACCAGAATATGTCCTTGGAGTAGTTAAGTTCGAAGGAACAATGCGTCCCATTTTCAGAAATCCACTGTCCATATTCATACCTTATTGTTGATGTTGAGTACTTAAAAGGAATTATTTTTAACGGACCATCAATTCACAATTTTCATGAATTTGAACAGACTCTGTAAGGGAAATTCATGATTCAACAGTGACCGATTCGTTTTCTCTACAAAAAGAAAGAACACCTTATACATTTACAGAGACAAGGAGTTTAAAACAGTTAAAGAAAGAATATCTGACTCTCATCAAATTTAATGAATGTCACACAGCAGTTTCTGAAGTAAAGAACACCGTGGGGTTCGCCAGTTGTACTTTATTGTATTAAAGGGGATTTGATGTAATATAGATGAGACGAAGCCTTCCAAACAGAGCAGAACTGCACTGAAGACTGCCAGTTAGCAGGCTGATCAGAAGCCTGATCGAAACCCTTGTTGCTGTAATACACTACTTAACACTTATTACATGATCCTGAAATCTTGGAAAATAACTATATTTTTCCTCAAAAAAAAAAAATAAAAAAAAAAACACGTTTCTGACGTCAGGGATTTCCACATGTCATTCAAGACATTAAAAAAACAACAACACCCTGTTCTGTTTAAGAGAGCTCTCTAGTTTTTAAATAGATAGTCTCTATCGATTACACTATTGGCCATGCATTCTAGAAGTTGTAATAATCTATCTTTCGACCTTCCTGTATAAAGGTAAATGTTAGATGTGCTTGAGTTAGGAAGAAAGTCTTGATGGTCCCACCTCCAGCCACTAAATATCAGGACCAAGCAGCTTCTACTTTATTTGCAATTCCTAGTGGTATAGCAGCAAAATTCAAAAGAGTAGCTCAGAATGAACCAGAGATAGTGGTTCTGTTCTGTTCTGTTCTGTTCTGTTCTGTTCTGTTCTGTTCTGTTCTGTTCTGTTCTGTTCTGTTCTGTTCTGTTCTGTCTCACCAACTCCCTAATTGCTCTTTATTACAGCCAACAGCCTGTCCACTTATGCCACCTGTCCACTTAATCTAATTAGTCAACCAATCGAGAGCTGGAGTTGATCCCACATACTCATGCTATCCTTCTCCAATATCTACCCTGCTCTAGAGTTTAGACCAGACTTACAATATCAAACTTCACATGCATAACTCTAAATAAAATTTACCTAATAATAAAAACCCATTTCAAATATAAAAATGTATGAAATGTTTTCTAGCATCATAAAAATGATGTACATTATTTAAACATTAATTATCGCTGTAATTGTCTTTAATTATATTGCAATACTATTAACTCCAGAAAACTTACAACTCTAATGCAACTAATACAAGCCGTCTCCTCCTTCAAGTTAAAACCCCTCTATTTTACACTGCAGGCTACGTAGCCCACATGAGAGTTTCAAAACTGATTGGAGAAGAGCCATCCCCCTCTTAACAGCAGTGCGAGACCCCTGGAGGAACATGGCGATGGGCTGAGAGAAACCCTGCTGATTTCACCAACCCCAGCCCTGGCTGCGCTCTTCTGTTCTCTGCAATGGACACAAACTGGATTCAGAACCTTTCAGGGCTCAGTCTGCAGTCAGGCCAGCGCCTTTACCGCCTAAGCCACTTGGAAAGCTGATCATTGCGTTTGATCTGCATGAGGGCAGGGACTGTTCTCTGCAGTCCCTTTGTTGCTGCTCTGCTCTGCTCTACTCTCTGCTGTAATTCATGGTTTGTTTTTGATTTTCAAAGAGATTTGAGAAAAAAAAGTCCTTAGCAAGCACCGTCTAATAAGTGCAACAGAAAACATGAGAATGGGTACAAAGGGAGGATGCATGCACTAGATTGGTGTAAAAGGGATAAATTAAAAGATCTTTCCAAACAGGAAACCCAGGCCAAATTGGCAGGCCGTGCACAGAACAGTGTTGCTCTTTAGATAGGCTTTTAAACTGGGCAGCATGATCAAAGACCCAGTTGGACCTTGGGGGGAGATTTTAACCTCGGTGTCTGGTGTAAATCCAAAAATTTATTATAGAATCTCTCATGCCATATCCCAACTGGAACCTCCTGGTTTAATGAACTAAAATGGAAAATCAAAGAAATTCTAACCTGACTCTCGATCCTGCTGTGTCTTGGATAGGGTTGATGAAAATATAAAAACAACTTTTGAACCCGTCATCGGGTGGAGGGTACCGCCACATTCTGCAAGGTCAAAATATATTTATAATCGATGTTTCCATCGTCTCTACATTGGTAAATGAAAAATCATATCTTATTAACTTTATTTTGCTTTCTGCTGGGAGACCTGCATTATTTTTCTGCTAAAATTTCATCTGTGGAAGCTATTAAATTTAAAGAGACGGCAGCAGAATAATTTGGTTAAAAGGGCTTCAGTCCAGGAAGGATACTTTGTCTGTTTATCAGCGATGAAATTATTTTCAAGGCAAACTATTTTATTTTCTTCATTTATTTATTTTTTTTCCTCACATCACTGGACCACTCTATCTAATTATACTTAATGAATATATTGTCCCAATGCAATTAAAAGATTGTCTTTCTAATATTCCTGGGTAATGAAAAATACATTGGATCTGGTTTGTTGTCATATATCTTGCATAAATTGCACACATTGTAGTAAGCAGTTCTGAAGAATAGTTCCCCTTGCAAAACTTGCAAAACCATTCAATCCTATATAAAACTTTTACTTTAATTTTAGCCTTCACGTTTCATTCTTGCACTTGTCTGCCTTCTCCTCCTGACTCATTGAAACCTAGTGGTGCGGCACTGAGGGACTGACAGTTTTATTTTTGTGTGCCTCCATGGGGCCAAGTGAAAAGATCAGCATTTTTGGCAGCTCGGATATTTATATTTTACCAATTCAAACGTGCAAGCGTGATTGCTTCATTACCTTTACCAGCTGGAGCAGAGAGCTTCGGGCTGGGGAAATGTGTGGAATGCATGGGAGCTTCAATCAGGGGCTGTGGCTCTCAAAAAAAATTAACCTCTTTGGCAGGCTCAGATTCATTCATTGTAATTTTAAAACGTTGTTTCGCAGATATGCTTCACTGCAAAGCAAAGCTCGTTTTAAATGCATAGCGCTGCTACAGTAGTAAGCATTATGAGCATTATATGGAACATTATAGTGATCAGTGAGCATAGTTACGATTGCAGCAGACAAAATTCGAACAGTAAGTCTGTAAGATTATTCTATAAGGTCGCATGTATCTGAAATTGCAGTGTGCCAAAAGTATCTGTGTTCAATTTCTTTCCGGGAACAAATGAGTTGACTATAAAACAATGAAAAATTCAACAATTATGTTTATTCTGGCACAGTACAGCACATATTTGTCCATTTTTTTTATCTTTATATCCCTCTTCATTTTGAAAACACAGAAAGCACGGATGGATTTTCAGATAAAAATGTAATTAATGTTAAAAAAGAATAACATACCACTAGACCATCTGAACAGGAATATATCTACACCCCACCATTGTCTGTTTGTCCATAGAAAGCAGGATGTGTCTATGAGGGAGCCAGTCCAAATAGCACTGTAGACTCATAATAACAGCCTTATATTGAGAGCATGGTCTTTGACTGTCTTTTAATACTACTGGGTTTTAATTACACAGTGACTCTTGGGGGGGGGGGGGGGGGGGGCGTTAGCCCAATATTTGGACAAAAACAAAATAAAAAGGCATTTTTTTTTTTGCCAGTGTTTGCACATGCATTAAAAAAAGAA
>JAOYSI010004935.1:0-11757 GCA_025775065.1 Hiodon alosoides
TAATATTATATATTTTTTAAGGTAAAAAGCTGGCCGGTCTGTAATATTATAGGTGAGTTACAGAAAATGAATTTGCCCTGCACACGTTCTACAACTGAACCTTTAAAGTGAAAACTTCCATCTAAATGTGATCATTTTTATCAGTTAACTTGAGCTCTTTGTCTTGTCATATCAAAAACCAGCATTCATTTCAAAGCAACATTGCACTGCTACATTTGAGCGTTTGAACGGACACCCGCAAACACCGGCCATGATGGAGTGGTGAGTTAACCCTTCTCACCAGCTCACCCACCATTTGGAGGGCACTGACCGGCGGTACAGGTACCCTAATGTTAGCACTACACAGAGATATATAAAGCATGTGGGGTATTACCTTGTCAAATAATGCGCTGCAGGATCTAAGGCTGAGAGGTGGCCCAGACAGGAGACGTTTCTGAATATGGAGGTTGAAAACGGCAGGGTTTACTCGACATAGATCGACACAACACAGCAAACGCAAATGGACCATGGGGGGCGGGCAGGGGTTCATGAGCATTCCCATGGCTGTTTGTGAGAGACGGTGCCCGCACTCAGAGAGCGCCAGCAGTGATAACAGCAGGCCAGGCCCTCTCAGAATAACGTGCTGTTCCTATCCTACGCACAGCCCTCCTGAGGGGTTTGCAGTCCCTGGCGTGCGAGGCTTACTGGGAAACTGCGACAGCACGCAAAGCGGCTGTCAAAATGGGATTCTTGCTTTGAGCGTAACGCCCAGTGTCAGCACCCATGACCGAAAACCGCCCTTCCACAAAACACACTTCAGATAACAGTAACCGGTTTAGCGGAAATATTAAAAACCCTTTACTGTGCTGAAAGAATTCATAAAACGTGGCATATCAATACAAGACATTTATTTATTGCATGGGCAACCCAGGACCTCCAATCTGTCACCTGAGAAACTGAACGTCAGGCACTGTTCAAACAGATGTAACGTAGATACAAGACAAGATGTCCTGATTTTTCTTAAGTAGTGAAGGAGTACTTGACACAAAAAAAATACACAAAGCCAATTACATGTAACTGAAATGAAATAGACAATATTTACCGCTGCACAACTGTGCCTGGTGGAGATTACGAGCGATCTTCTCCTGACCTGAGCTTGGCTTCGTGAACACATTACTCTGCATTGCTTATTAGGAAGACCCAGCGACTATCGCTTGCGCGGGTTGTGTTTTGCAACAATCTGACCCAAAACCAAGTTCCCGTTCAGCAACAAACAGCAAGAAGTGCCTCCTCCAAATGCCATTAAACATTCAATGGTGTGGAGTCTCCTGTGCGTAATGACTACCTTCAGCTCCAGTTGTAGGTTCTTATCTGACGGGTTGCAGCCCTGACTGGATCGCATCTGCCAACAGACTAAACACTGTGATGCAAAACGCCCAGAAATATTATGATTAAAAGTTGATCGTCAGTATCAAAATACTGACCGTAAAATCTGTGATCCATTTGCTTGCTTCTCACACAAACACCAATGGAAGTTAAATGGAGGTGATCCAGAATCAAAGGAAAGTGATAGAACAGAATGACTGAAATGGCTCTTCTCATGCCAAGCAAATGCTGAAGGAAGGAAAGATCTGGGGGTGCGTAATCATTGTTCAAGGTAAAATGTAATCCTTTCTGCAACATAAGTTATCGTGAGTTTATAACATCTGGTATCTATTTCGGTGTCCATATTAGATTGTTCCACAACAGTTTTGAATCTAAATAATTGAATAGCCCTATATTTGCTGTCCATATAGGTAAAGCACCCCAAGATCATTTATAAAAAAAATATAGATTTTTTTGTGAGCTTCTGTGCACAAAAAAATGTACATTTGCAGAGGGAAGAAAAAAAAGAATGTAAAATGTTTTGATTAAATAAAAAATAAGTGGTTTCGGGGCCCTTACCTCATAATTACAGGATAACAATATTAATAAGGTGTAATAAAGAGTTACAGATACAAATTTTATTTACAATTATTTGTATTTTTGAGGGGGCATGTGCAAGTGCAAGTGCCTGTGCAAGTGCCTGTGCATGTGCAAGTGCACGTGCGGATGTTTCAGGAAGGCTTACTAAAACACAGAAGCGCAACACTGAGTAAGCATTTGAGTAAAAGGTTAGATTATTTTCTGGTGTCACGGCAAGTGTAAACATTAGCATGAGGGGAAATGGAATCAGGGCTCAGTAAATAGCGTGCTGAAGAATAAAACTAGAAACAACATGCAGTGCTACTTGTTTTTCTAAAGTAACGGTGGACAAATGGTTGACAGAAAGGACACCTCTCCCAGCGCAAGCATCTTAGAAAAGGCTCCTGAAATGCTAATATGTTTAAAAAGGGCTCAGTGGATCCACAGCCTTCCTCCAGTGAAGATGTGTTAGTAAGAGCTGATTCCAGCGCATCTCTCGCACTGCGCTAGTTTCCCATGATTCATTAGCCTTGTGATTACCTTGCATATCTATTTATAGTCAGGGGGAAAAAAGAATGCTTTAAGCTAAACACTTACCAGAGAATTTGGTGCTATGTAACCATGTGCTGATTTATCTGAAAAAAACAAATTCATTTAAAAAACAACTGAGTGTTGGTTTACTCTGGAGGAAAAGAAACAAGCAGCAAACATAGTGAATTTCCTAGTAGCAATTGTTTTAATTTCATAACCTGATAACCTGCTCATTCTAGCCACATCAGAGAAATCACATATTAACATATTCCGAGATTCTGAGACGCCTTCAGCAGGATCAGAACGCACTTTTTATGCTCCCGTCTCAGATAACCTGGCCTGACCCAGCACTGAATCACAGCGGAGGGTGGAGATATTGGTCAGAGGGCCCCCCCTGCGTAGCGAAAACACCGGCGGTGGGAAGGCCTCACCTCCAGAGGTGAAGCTCATGTACTTCTGGTTGCTCACAGTCTCTTTGGAGTCGTAGAACTTGAGGACGTCCAGCACGGCCTGGGGGTTCTTCTTCTGCTCCAGCTTGGTGATGTTGGAGGTCTGGAGAAGTCGAGCCCACTGCTCCGGTATCCCCTTGGGAGGAACACAACACCGGCAGGCTCTTTTCTCAGAGGCGGGGCCTCAAGCTGTGTGGATTTCTCACTCAGGTGATGCAGATAGAAGCTGTGTGGATTTCTCACTCAGGTGGTGCAGGTGGAAGCTGTGTGGATTTCTCACTCAGGTGGTGCAGGTGGAAGCTGTGTGGATTTCTCACTCAGGTGATGCAGATGGAAGCTGTGTGGATTTCTCACTCAGGTGATGCAGATGGAAGCTGTGTTGATTTCTCACTCAGGTGGTGCAGGTGGAAGCTGTGTGGATTTCTCACTCAGGTGGTGCAGGTGGAAGCTGTGTGGATTTCTCACTCAGGTGGTGCAGATGGAAGCTGTGTGGATTTCTCACTCAGGTGGTGCAGGTGGAAGCTGTGTGGATTTCTCACTCAGGTGGTACAGATGGAAGCTGTGTGGATTTCTCACTCAGGTGATGCAGATGGAAGCTATACGATTTCTCACTCAGGTGTTTTACTCACAGTAAACTCCCCTGTCACTGCATCAAAGCCCACGTGGATTGTGTGCTCAAAGTCAGATGGCAACGAGATCTCAGGGCGCTCCTTCTCCTTCTTCTTATTAGCTACAGAGAGCACAACCAAACATTAGGATTGGTAGAATAATTGTCATTCTGTCTGTTTAACATTATATTATTTCACCCAGCTATCTATTTCTGATTAAAGGTTTTTTTAATTTTTTGAATTGAAATGTTACATATTTTCTGAAGCGACATTTTGTCCCAGTTTCAGCATAATCTACAGTTGACCTACCAGGAAAAAATTAAACAGCAGACTGTAACCGATGAAGAAAGAAGAGGCATGGGTAAAGACATAGCCAACTATGATTATCAACAGATTCAATGCCATGGCTTAGTGTGGCTTTTATAAGCGCGGTATGTTTAGCTACAAGGAGGTCCTTCAGACCAGACAATTTCTTTCCTGGAAGTGCTCTACAGCCATGTGGAGTGGCGGGTGCTTACACTTGTCACCCCCAGGGAAGATGGATCGCAGGCGGGCTTTCTTGTTCTTCTCTTCTGGAGCCATGGGCAGGGCTTTGGAGCAGTTGTTGGTGGAAGACTCTCGGAGGCTGCTGTTCATTCTCAGGGGCGGGGCTGGCGGCTTCTCATCAGTGTCGACGCTATTGGACATCCTCAGCGGCACTCACACGGGCCTGGGTCACGGGGAAAGGGGGGGAAATACAACCATGAACATGCGCTCTGGTCCTGCTTTGGCAGGCTATTTCCAAAGGCACCAGCTGGTTCCTGCAGGGACATTTCCCAGTCCGGCAGGTAAAGCACACCTTTTAAACACACCGCAGTGACAACGGGCCTCTCCTTCCGTAAACTGAGTTTCCTCCCCGACATCCAGAAACAGCAACTAGTTCCTAGAACCATTCAACCCAGGGGAGGCAAATAGAATTTGCAGCAGTAAAAGCACGGAAGAATATAATCTAGTTAGCTCATGTAATTCAATTACTGCGATCCTATCTGTGTGCAGTGGTGTGGGAGACTGATGATATGTCTAATCAGGCCAGGGACGCTCCAGTAAATATCCACCAGCATGAATGGGTAAGGAGTTTAGTTTTGAAAGATACACCGCCAACCCTCTGGTCTCTCAGAACATCCACACACAGTGCCCCATTAAAATCCACATACTCCTAGGGCCAAGACATGCTGCTGCAGACGACTCTCCTCCGTTGACAACTTGGACTTCAGAACAGGATTTGCAAGGCAGCTACCTCCACGTTATTTTTTCTGATTTTCTGCCCCATTTAACTCCAGATTGGGAGAATCCTAGCTCTCTGAATGCATAAATCACCTCCTCGGCAGCTGTTTAATGGTCATCCCCAGATAGTTTAAGACACAAAAGACACTTTCCTGACAAAATATCTGATGCCGGTTTTTCTCCTTATCCCTCAAACGTTAAGTCATCGTGCAGTCACATCTGCCAGGGAAGCAGCACGGACTGGGGTCTAGACCACTTTTCTGTGACAGTCACGGGTTTGAATCCCCTCCACGCGAAGACCCCTTCACTGAGGGACAAGCAGTCCCTGCAGCAGAGATCAAATGCTGCTCATCCAGAGAGAAGGCAGTGGCCATAATGGAATGATTAGTGCTGCATCAACTTCTTGCATTATTAATCTTATGAATAAATTAAGCCAACTAAGGGCCGAGGCCTTCATTCTGGGCAGTGGTGCGTCGCTCAGTAACAAACGTCCACCGCCTGGACATCTCCAACCCTCACAGGCTCACAGCATCCAGTTCACACCTCGAAGTAACCCTCACAACAAAGCCAAAGGATTCTTCAGTGTGTTATCACTCACCAGTGCTATTCCCCATCATCACTTAACATCAGGATGATGCAACGTGTAGCCTGCTGTAGTGTTCTGATTGGCCCACGGTTTGGTCCACTGACTGTCTGATATCAGGACCGATACCCCTGCGAATCACTGACTGCGATAACTGAGGTTTGACCTGAGGTAGGTCATCGTTTTTGTCCACAGAGTCGCACTCTAATGCACTCAGGTCATTTAAAATGGACAAACAAAGGGAGGAACTACACATAGTGTTTACACCATGTAAGAAACAATAAGATGTCCAGCATAACAATTTATGCTTATCGTTGCCAGAATTTGCGTGCTAATTTTGGACCATTTTGTCTCATGGATGATAACTGGTCAGAAATTCCTCTTTAGAGGTACATATTTCTTACAACAATGTATGGACGAAGTGTTATGGTGTTTCTAACATAGTTGGAGTTGAACTTATCACCTTATCAGTTCAGCAATATTCTTTCCACAGCATATCGTGTCCTATTTACATTGCACCAGTGTGTAACAAAAATGAACTGCACATCTGGCAACTCTATAAGCAACACCACAGTTCTAGACTGCACATCTGGCAACTCTATAAGCAACACCACAGTTCTAGACTGCACATCTGGCACATACAAGTTCTAGACTACACATATAAGCAACATCACACCCAAATACAAGAATAAGTGGAAGAAATGTCTGCACCCACGCAGGCTAAAAGTCAGTATGGAAGCCAGAAAGCATTAATTGATCGTCTGTCTCTTCAACTCTATTTAACTATAAGCATTTATATAAGTGAATATTTGCTTTTGCAATCCTTGCAATGGATTTTTATTTATTTTACATGCTTGCAAGAAAATCTGTGAAATGCTTTAAAATAATCATTTTAAAATGCACTGCACTGCTCAACAGCAATACCTGCTAACAGAATTCAGGGAGGGATTTTATTACACTGAAAACCACCACTGCAGATGATGATGCTTGATAAACATTAGCCCTGGACTGTAACTAGGCAGCAAACAAAGACTGGCCCAAGAAAACCAGGATTATTAGTGCTTTTTTTATTGAATAATTTTGCTTTGTTTAATCTGGTTGCCACACTGAGATGAAAATATATACTTTAATTCATAATTTAATTCTAATACAGCCTTTATAACTTTAAGGGCTATGAAGACTAATTTTGATTAGGAACAAAGATTTATGTAAATTCCCTACTTTTGTTAAAAAATAATTTAGTTTAGATCCCAATGATGGCTTTATACGTTACAGTGCAACAGTCAGTGATGTTCATCCAAGTGGGCAAAAGACAAATATGATTCAGTTTTTTCCAGGGTACAAACCTTTCAAAGGATATTTCTTATCCAAGGCCCCTGTAATAATGCAGCGATGACAGAGAACTGTGGCAGCACGTTCTCCACAGTTTGCCTTTCATCTGCAGCTTTACACGCCAGAAAGCGTCTACACCACGCCGTGTAAAGACAATTCTTCTGTCTACTTGAGCAGAGCATGCAAATTAGCCAACGCTGCCCGAAAACGCCTGATTCAGTCTCGCTAAAACCTGCTTAGAGCTTAAGTTCTTACTTAGAATTGCCAAAATTATTCAGCTTTAGTCCTAAGCAATCAAAACTTTTTTCCCTCCAAATAAATCTATTTTGGGATGCTGAGTCTTTCTTTCTTTCTTTCTTTCTTTTACATAACGTGATCACACGAGTGCATGCATTAAGATGGAAGACATGCATCTTCAGGCCTCCAGCCTGAACCATTAGCATGTCAAAGCAGAGGTGAACAGACTAAACCAGGCGCCATTCTCCAACAAGCAGGGGTGAGAAACGGACTAAACCAAGCGCCATTCTCCAACAAGCAGGAGTGAGGAACGGACTAAACCAAGCGCCATTCTCCAACAAGCAGGGGTGACAAACAGACTAAACCAAGCGGCCTTCTCCAACAAGTAGGCGTGACGAACAGACTAAACCAAGCGTCATTGTCCAACAAGCAGGGGTGACGAGCGGACTAAACCAAGCGCCATTCTCCAACAAGTAGGGGTGATGAACGGACTAAACCAAGAGCCATTGTCCAACAAGCAGGGGTGATGAACGGACTAAACCAAGCGCCGTTCTCCAACAAGCAGGCAAGTGGTTCTGACTGACTCGCCGACCCAAGCTTGTGTTACCGAATTACCTGGAGCTTTGACTGTATAGAAGTTCACTGTGGCCTGTGAATAGATGTTGTAAAAAAACAAACAAAAGCAGTAGTTGGCCAAGTACTGACAACGTTGTTAAGCCACATAGGGGTTCAGCATTCCTGCATATCATGTAAACATGAAAAAGTCAGGCCTCAGTGTATGTGTGAGAAGCACGTTGGGGTTGTGCACATGCTGGCTTGTGTGTCTGTATCACTGTATCACTGTATCACTGCGCAGTATCACTCGGTGGAAGACCAGGCTATGAGAGACTCGCTCCGGGGGCCTGATTGCAGCTCTTCCCCCAGCTTGTCTAGCTCCTGTTACACTGTTATAAGCTCCCCAGTGTGGGCCCTTTATCTCCGCCAGCTTTGTTTCCACCCGCCCTGCCCCAGTCCAGATAACACCAGCGCATAGGGGTGGAATATCACTATCAGCTCGCTACACCCATCGCATGGGCAACACAGAGGTTAAACCTAATTAAATACTGCCTGGGAATGACTGATATTGGACACAGAGCAACCAAACCACTAACAGAAGTTAAGGCTTCTCTGGACTAACAATGCCTCATTCCACAAAGGAAGAAAACGTGTTTTACAACTGACTTATTCCCTTCAAGTTGCTCGCCAGGTGACTTTCTCTACATAAATGATCTCATTAAAATAACTTACTAACCTAATAACTAACTAACTAAATAAATAAAGAGCTATGGAAAATTGGCACCCGCCACCATTCTGTTAACTACATTACAAGGTAAAGAGCTACAACAGAGAATCGTGGGAAATGTTCAGCTTCATCTACATAACAGGGACTGGCTTGTGCATTGACACAATCAACCATGTGACTGTGGCGATATTAGCGACACAGGTGACCACGGAGGTAGCCGTAGTCAGAAAGCGCCAATCGCGATAGTGGACCGGCCAGGCAATGGAGTGAAACACCCAGCTAACGCCCCAGTGGAACACTAGTCTAAAACTGCAGCGATCAAACCACCACATGTTAGCTGGAAAGGGCAGCGAGCGCGTTTCTGAGGTCATATAAAAGTGGATGTAATTAATCATCTTCCTGCGTTAATAACTCTGCTCCTATTTTTACACAAATGCTCCAGAGCATTATGTTTTAAATAAAAATGATGTAGTCTATTTAAATGCATCTTCTTTACTGAGAATAGTCTAGGTATGGGATGAAAGCCAGAATGAATATATGTATAACCTCTAAAAAAAACCATCAAGTACTATAATTAGTTTTTTGGTTAGAACATTCCCTGATTTGTATTAACACATAAGGTGTTAAAAATGCGTTTAAAAATACAATTTGTCATTAATAAATGAACGTTATCAACCATTGCGGTGCCTAAATGTTTTCCTCTGTGCATAAAGAGCTTTCTTGCACACTTCAGGTTTTAATTCAGTAAGGGTATATCACTTCGAAAGCAACCTGGCAAGCTGCTTCAGTTCAATCAGTGCTGCAGGACAATTACTAATTACAAACGGCTGAGAAAAATGGTGTTAACTTGGAGGAATTGTGCAACCTAGTTGCTGTGAATACTTCAAGTTTGCATGGTAGGCCGAGAGAATACATTTACTCAGCTGGCGCCTTAGCAGAAAAACCCCCCCGCAGTAAGCACGGTAAATCGAACCCTAGTCCTGTTCAAAACGACCGCTACACGTGACAGTATAACATCGTTCATCCGAGCGCTCTGAGACTGAGTGCTGAGAAGGCTGACAGGAACAGGGTCGATTTTTAGTTTTTTGTTCCTAGAGGCCAACCCCCATTGTGCAATTTTGGTTTTCACGCAAAGAGTAAATAAGATGCAGTCGCATTGCTAGACTTTCATCTGGGGAATGAAAAGTTTGGGAAAATCGGATGAGAAAACACACGGAGACAAAAATACTGTGGCTTCTTGGAACCACCAGACGGGATCATCTGGAATGAATTATTGAGATCATTTATTGAGGTAATATAACATGCTAAAACCCTGATGATAATGTATGGCCGTCGGGGCCTGAGCCCTCTAAGAGCACTGCTGACAGAAAGCTCAGTGGAAGCGCTTACTAAACTAATATCAAGCATATGATATTAATCATTCCTGCTTGGTGCGTGGTTCTAGTGAAGGGCTGGAGGGCAAGAAACAAGAAATAGGCTTGTTCCGGCTCGATGTACAGCCCAGAACCACAAGTAAGGCAAAACAAGATGGATTTTTGGATTAGTAATTTTTTCACAGTCGGTGGTTAATAACAATGACAGCAAAATCTCCGTACATCGGCGATTTTGACTATAAAAAGATAACTGAATCTAGACATTGGTGGAGGTTCAGTGCTCGAGACAGTGGCAAGACCGGGATGGCTGTTAGGGGGAAGGCTAAACACGGGCCCAGCATGCCCAGTTATTCCTCCTCTCTGTCAGTGGCTAGGCAGCTAAGTGTCTAACAGTGACCCACTTACTGCCGAGTTGGAGGAGGGAAGGAGGGCCTAATCCCACACCAACCCTCCTGCAGCGGCTCAAAACATGGATCAAAACATGCCTCTTCCCAAAGTGCACCCACAATGAAAATCCTTCCATACAGAGGGGAAACGTAGGAAGATCCAGGAGGGGCAGGAGACAATCAAGCCTCCGCCAAGCCTTAGTGGTTTGTTTACTTTCATAACTCAACCCCCACAGCCCGTACGTTAAGATGTATACTGTTTTCGCCTCAATGACTTATTAAAGGGGAGATTGTGGGAGAGTGGCGCCGTCGGAGATCTGTGAAACCACCCATCCTCTCTGCTAGGCTGGATTGGCAAGGAGGCACATGGCATCCCAATAACATAAGCCGTTTTGACAAGAGATCATATTGACATGTGTCACAGTGGCAAGCAGTAATAACAAACAACACCACCAGAGACGGCACGGACACAGTAATTACCATGATCAATTACAGAAGATTTTTCTTTGTGCATTACCATGAAAATTTATATCATCCATGTTGTCTTTTTCTCCCCCTTTCCAGGACGAAGAGACCTCTTATGGGCAACAGAAAAAATCAGTCCCTTCTATTTTCCATTTAAGAGGATCAAAGATTAATGGCCACATCCTGCTAAATTTGAATTTCTAATGCAGGGAGAGCTACAAACGTCCTGAAATCAAGAATGTAGATCTCTCTGACACAGTGAGAGATCACATGATCACATCATCCCAAACGTCCCGTGTAATGTGGGTTGGGTGCTTCAGGGTGGTGCCATTCTTACAGTGGAGTTGCTAAGAGAAACCATGGATTCCTCCAAGGTGATCTGGAAAGCACTTGACTACTGCTGCAGGCATACAGAGCTGTAACGGAGACAATCTGTCCACTTCCTAATGTACAAATGCCAAAATGGCATTCATATAAACACAAAGTATTTTGCATAAAAAATGCTAAAACCATAAAAATGTATTTTTGCCAACAGGAGGGTGCAATTATAATGCCAAGGAAAAATCAAGTAGCAGAAATCTCCATTGGTTATTAAAAAACAATCATTTTATCTAAAATGTTCTTTCGTAACTGATTCTATATTTAGCATTTTCAACAGTTTCAAATTTAAATCTTATACCGAAACCGAAGTAACAGACTATTATCAGTAATAAGTTATCTGACAATGCATTAGTGCTGTATTTAGGTTTAAAATCTGATGTTCTATATTTAATGACTCTATACTAAATATTATTAAATGCATAATAAAACTATTACACTATAAATGTATAACATTTGCCTGCCTGTGCATATAACAGTTGGCTGGCCTGGCTCTTCACCTGCTCCAACATCTGTGGAGCATCAGCTGATGTGGAGCTGTCACCTGTTCCCATGGAGCTGTCACCTGTTCCCATGGAGCTGTCGCCTGTTCCCATTTGTACCCGTGGAGCTGTCACCTGTTCCCTTTAGTTCCCATGGAGCTGTCACCTGTTCCCTTTAGTTCCCATGGAGCTGTCGCCTGTTCCCTTTAGTTCCCATGGAGCTGTCGCCTTTTCCCATGGAGCTGTCGCCTGTTCCCATGGTGCTGTCACCTGTTCCCATGGAGCTGTCGCCTGTTCCCATTTGTACCCGTGGAGCTGTCACCTGTTCCCTTTAGTTCCCATGGAGCTGTCACCTGTTCCCTTTAGTTCCCATGGAGCTGTCGCCTGTTCCCTTTAGTTCCCATGGAGCTGTCGCCTTTTCCCATGGAGCTGTCGCCTGTTCCCATGGTGCTGTCACCTGTTCCC
>JAOYSI010004936.1:0-13902 GCA_025775065.1 Hiodon alosoides
AACTAGAACGGAGATTACGAGCCAGGCCCTCTCGTCCAACATCAGTGTCTGACCTCACAAATGCTCTTCTGGAAGAAGAAAATTCTAACAGACACACTCCAAAATCTTGTAGAAAGCCTTCCCAGAAGAGTGGAAGCTTATAAAAACTCCTATAGGTGTAATGTGTAGGTGTCTCAATACTTTTGTCCATATAGTGTATAATGGCCGAACTGCTTGTGTAACTAATTACAGATGTCCTCGTCTATTTTGCACACATCTTTGTTGGTACAGTTGCAGCGCACGCAGTGGGAGGGGATCTCTGAGACACTGTTTTATAAACATTGCCCTTTCCATCCCCTGACATTTACTGTACAAACCAATGCATACAGTAAAAAGAGATTTCCGTACAAGGAAATCCAATTCTTTTTTTTCTGAGAAGGCATTTGATCAGAATCTCCACTTTAATTGATATTTTTCCAGAACCACATTCTCGTTTAAAAAAAGTATATCATGGACCTTAATATCAAATCACAGTGACTCACCCCCCTCACAATCAGATTTACTAGTAGATTTGAGGTTAAGTAATAATTAAATTTGTTTATTGAAAAAAAAAATTATATACAATTACACAGACGATGGTACACATCGAATCATATCTACATATCCTACTAGCAACAAAAAAACTAACAAAAAGGTAGCTTACATGCTGAAATATTTTTGTTAAAATTTTAAAGTACATTTTAAGAGAAAAACCCTAGGTAGCCTTTAGGGTAATGAAAACTAAACCCTAACATAAACACAGCAGGGTATTTCATTTCAGGGGCCTTGCTCAAGTGTACAACAACAGTACTGAGCCTCAACTGCTACACCTCGCCGCCACTACATTTGCAGCCCTGTTTTAAATCGGGAACACTCCCCAGAGTATACATGCTTGGCAAACACCTGTTGGTTTAAAGAAACCCAAGGCAAGCCTGTACATAACTGTTGTTTATTTAACATACACTGTCTTCCCTATACTCTCTCTCTCTTCTCTCTCTCTCTCTCTCTCTCTCTCTCTCTCTCTCTCTCTCTCTCTGCCTCCGCCCGCCACAACAGCTCGGAATCCCATTACAGCGTCAAATCTGAAAATTGAATTCTAGTGATCACATAAACAACAGGACACGTTAATATACCTTCTGAGTTTGGTTTAATGCACCCTAATGCAGGCTTATTAGAATTTTGTTACTTTAGGTAGCACTCTATAAAAACCCATTACCCACTTAATCAGGAATACCTTTGGTTTAGCCACGTGTCTGGATTACATTTAATTTAATTTGGTTTCATTTCTTGCCTTTTTCCCGGTCCTTTTTTAAGAGCTCATTCATTCATGGCACGTCCCTCTGGTGCGTGAAAAGGGGGGGAAAAAGGGCGAAAGATTTTAGATTGGGACTAATGCTGAATAAACATCAGGAGATTTGGCGGGGAGATTCTGTCACGCTTATTGCCTCATAAACAACATCCATTTTCTCCCTGCTGGTTAGAACGCCATTCAAACCAACTGGCTGCTGTAACTTATTAAATGGCAACCACAGCAACTCTGCCCAGGATTCAGACGCCGATAGCTGGTTGCAAGCTTACCAGCAGCAGGAAGTGTGTGTGTGTGTGTGTGTGTGTGTGTGTGAGTGTGTGTGTGTGTGTTTGTGTGTGTGTGTGTGTGTGTTTGTGTGTGAGCGTGTGTTTGTGAGTGTGTATGTGTGTGTGAGTGTGTGTGTGTGTGGTGTGTATGTGTGTGTGTGTGAGTGTGTTTGTGTGTGTGTGTGTGTGTGAGTGTGTGTGTGTGTGTGTGAGTGTGTGTGTGTGTAGGTGTGTGCGTGTGTGGTAGGGTGTGCGTGTGTGTGTGTGTGTGAGTGTGTTTGTGTGTGTGTGAGTGTGTGTGTGTGTGGTAGGGTGTGTGTGTGTGTGTGTGTGTGTGTGTGTGTGTGTGAGTTTGTGTGTGTTATAACCATAGAAGTCCCTGATTGAGTATTAAATACTGATGACTTCTTGCCACCTAACACAGACAGGTAGACAATCATTTATGCAAAGAAACCCACAACACAGGTTGGCAGGAAATACATGGAAGACCAAGGATATGTGGTGAACCTAAAGGTTGAAGGTCATAGGGAACCTAGGAGAGAGAGAGGGGCTTACTGTAATGGTGCTAAACCATAACCATACAAGGCAAATCAGTACCGATATATAAAATTGTGATGAATTGGAAAAGAACATGCCTTTTTTATTTTCAACATTAAAAATATTTAATACACATATTTAAGAATATTTAGGACAGCTGCTAAATAATACATAGTAAATTAACCTAACTTGGCAGAACAACCATTAATAGTTGAGAGGTGGTTATATATATATATATATATATATATATTTTTAAAAATCTTTTACTTAAACGGTGTAGCCTCCATGGTTGTAGTTTGTGAGTCTCTGTCTGGGTAGATTCGTGTCCCAAAAGATTTACCAGGCTGCTAGTTTAAAAATTAACCAGTCAAAAAAATACACTAACTATACTGAGAATATTTAGAATTGCAATATTTTACTTAAGAAAGCGCAGCAGAGAAATCATTTGGGATTCATTTTAAGTTTCTGTATGTTTTAAACGGAAACCGTTCTTATTCTGTGAGTGTGTTCTGGCAATTCATATAACATCCAGACATGTAAATATCCATTCTGATTTTAAACACATTACTATTGATTACTGGCTGGGTGAATTTCAAACATGTAAAAAATACATAAACAATGAATAAAAGCCTGTTTACGAAAATAAGAATCAATATCCATATATTTTTTATAGATTTTTTAAATTGTATTCATTTTTCATATTATATATTATATTCATCTATTTTAATATAAATATCAATTACAAATCAATTTTAATATTTTATTAGAGGATATGATGTTTATTTCCCAGTAAATAAGCATTTCTGCATACTCTACATAATAAAAGGATATCCTTTATATAACATGCTTCATATGAAGATATTGAGGGAAAATAGACATTTTTAAGAAAGGCTCAGGAACAAAAATATGGAACAATAGAACAATATGGATGTCAATTAGACAGACGCATGTGGTAGGGGTAGTCGTCGCTTCGCGTGGACATGGGTGTAAACTGGAGTGAGAACAATGTGAACTGACCCTCCCATCTGAAAGGGTGGCTGTGGGGAGGGAAATCTCCAAGAGCAAGGGTTGTTACAAGTTCACGACTCAGACTAAGGGTTACCAGGTCTGGCCAACGGAGGCTGTGTAAACCATTCAGTCACCAAGTGTTTCGGGGTGTGGACAGGACGTCGCTTTGAGTTGAAAGGAATTTCACTGAATAATTCTTACTGAGGCGCTTTTAAAAACTACTTTGAATTCTCATTCCATCAGGAGGTTTTCCTTTTTTCTGCCAATTTCATCAGTTTCAAATACAACCATCCATCTTCCTACCCATTTTTCAGAAATCACTCATCATTTCCAACAAAAGGGAAGTTGAGAAAATCCCTGAGAGCAATGCAAATGAGATAATACATATCAATAACTAAATGCCTAAATAAATTAGCAGAGTGACATGCTCTTTGATATTATCCCTAATTACTTCTCTGTACTGTCTCCAGCTGTGGTGCTTGAATGAGAATGCTTTTGTATTATCTTACAAGCCTTCCTGCTGCTCACAGACCACATCTCTGTATTTCATTTACCGTAATCCTAGATCAAGAGATATACGCTAATACAGTAGACGATGCATTCGTGAAGTTTGTTTTGAAATTTCACTTTCATGTGTCATTTAAATCAAGTACTCAGCTGTAGATTTGCCTGTTTTAGCGCTGGACAGTGCTAGTAGCAGTCCATGTTAACAATAGCCTGTTTTAGCGCTGGAGAGCGCTAGTAGCAGTCCCAGTTAGTAATAGCCTGTTTTAGCGCTGGAAAGCGCTAGTAGCAGTCCCTGTTAGTAATAGCCTGTTTTAGCGCTGGAGAGCGCTAGTAGCAGTCCCTGTTAGTAATAGCCTGTTTTAGCGCTGGAAAGCGCTAGTAGCAGTCCATGTTAGTAATAGCCTGTTGTATTGGTGGCCTGTGCTATTAATGAATGCTAGTGATAGCCAGTGCTGATGGGGGCCCTGGTCCATTCCTTTGCAGACCTGGTGTGAGGGAGGGGATGCTGTCTTTGAGGGATGCTATTTGTTGACTGACAATGTGAAACATCTGGGCGAAGGTGCCTGAGTCAGTCTACTGAGACGACATACCTTGCAGTGTGTGGTTTTTCTCAGAGAGAAAATTCTGCGTAACGCAAAGCCCGTACAATGTTCTGAAATCCTCGTATCCGCAATTCCATATGTGCTTTCCATAAGAACACATTTATTTTTTCTCTGCCTTTCTGCCTCTCTCTGCCCCCAACCTCTCGCTCTAAAACACACAGACATGCATACATTTAATCAAACAGATTCACAAACGCCCAAGCACGCGCAGGTCTGTGTCCCAGAGGAAAGGCCCTGGTTGGTCAGAGTCTTGATCTCTGCAGCCACTCAGAGAGAGGAGGACAGTGTACACTATGATTAGGGTCTGCTTCACTGAACAAACAAACAAAGCAGCTCAGATCCTCCGTGAACCCCCCCCCGCGCGCTCTCGCTTTCCTTCTCTCTCCTACACACATCCTCCCTCTCTCTCTCTCTCCCCCACACTCCTGCTCATCACATGCACACACTTTTAAATCAAAGATGCAATACCGTGAATTATATTTCAGTATATTCAGAGGCATTTACTATTCCGACGCATTATGCGTTTCCTAGGATGACTGTTAAAGACAGGAATAACAAAACCGACCTAAAAACATGTATAGTTTTACACGTGCAATATTTGCTTCACTTTAAAAATAAATGGGTATATATAAAAATGCAATGTAAAACCTTTTTTCTAAATTTAAGCCAGAATAAATCAGCCGTAAAAGTCACTGTGCTGGACCCTGAAAGCATCTTATCTTAGACGCTGCGTAGTTTAGATTGTATTGAATGTCCTTCATCTGAAGCCGGTACAAAAAACAACATTACAAAAGGAACAGAAGTGTGACAGCTGAGCTGAATCACAGACTGACACTTTGGGAAAACCGTTAAAGATCATCCATGAAGAGTTTAAATGGCAGTATTAAAGACTTAATTATTGCATGAGATATTGTTTTTGGTCTGTTATGATTGGTATGTTTTTAGATTACTGTCATTATTGGTTATCGAACCAGTTAGGTCTAGTTATCATTCTTAGAAATGTATATTATCGGATTAAATACAGTGTTTTACTGTTCTGTGTTTTAATCGGTTTACTGTGTAAAATGAACACCTACTCCACAGGCAACGATTAGACAATATTACTGCAGTATTGTCACAATGTGCGTTCTGGTCACGTCTGTGTGTCTGACTGAAACTCAATCAGAGACCTGAGAGTGAGAACAGGTGAGGGAAAGGCCTAACCATACAGCCTCTTCAGCAGACTTTTGTGTCGCGCTCTGACACTCAGGACGGCCTCTGGAGCTTAAAGACAAAGCCAAAGTGACCCAGTGCAACGTCTGACAAATCTGTTTGCTAAAGACAGAGACTTCCTGTTTGCTCTTAATGTAAAACAGCAGGTGCAGGCCGCACTTTCGGTGTGAGTTAGAGTTTCTCTAAAAATATGCCAGCCCACTGAACTTCCCCTGATGGCCTGAGTGTCGACAGTGTTCTCACAGGACGCTGTGGAGGTCTGATAGATAATCGCTTCAAACCACAGCCTCGTTGTCAGGCACTGTTCATGATCCGATTTACTCAGCGCTACAACCGCGCCCTGGTCTGGTCATCTCGAAGGACTGGACCGTAAATCGCGCAGGACTCGACGCGACTCCAAGGCCTTTGAGAGCTCATTGTCTACATCGCTGACCTCAGCTGCCCCAGTCCAAACACTTGGCCCCAGTTCAATAGTGCTCTTGTCTACAATCCTGAGCAGTGCACCTTACCAGGAGTTCGTAATCTTTCTGCAACTGGTGTACCACCACTGCACCACACTAAAAGATGCCCCTAAGCTGAAGGTTTGAGTCACCAACAATATTTTAGTCACCAACATCTACCCACCACGATTGTTTTAGTCACCAACAGTGCTAATTAATGAACAGTGTTTTAGTCACCAACAACGTTCAGACACAAACAGCATTTTAGTCGCCAAAAACGCATTAGTCACTATTAATGTTTAAGTCACACACAATGTTTAGTCGTCAATAATGTTTTAGTCAGTATGTTAATAATTCAAAGGGTTTTCAAATGTCTGGAGTGTGCAAACATCCAAAGTCAGTGTCTCCGTAGTGCTGAAGCGAGTAAACCAGAAACAAAAAAAGGCCAAGGCCCGTGCGCTGCTTGGATGCGGGCAAAAAAAACCTAATTATGAACTATTTTAAGTCCTTCTACAGAGAAGACACACACACACACACACACAAAAACATTTTATTTAATTATTTAATTATACAAAAAAAAAAAACATTGTACTATAATCATCTAATTAATTTATTTGAGGTGAGCCAGGCTGAGTCTTCTGGGATTAGACGACTGAAGCACAATCAATTAATTGAGAAAGAGACAGCCAAGTACCACCACTGACTACTGTGGATACATTATTCCAGAACCAGGAAATGTGACAAAAAAGTCCACTTCCTCCTGCCCCTGTGTCTCCTCATCACACCTACAGTCCTTTCTCAGTCGCCGTGTAGCGGTTTTGAGGGCCAGAGGGTACTTCTGCCCATAGCACACCCAGGACAGGGTCCAGTGATTTCTCTGCATCTCTCCACGCCTCATTGGCCCTTCGAAACGTAGTAAAAGTTGTTTTCGTATTGTGGGTCGGATCAAATGGTTGCTAGAGAAGGTATTCCGCTGTAGCTTGCACGCAGTTTCTCCGTATGCAAATAAGACGCTAATAATAGTAGGGCATGTTTTCAGAGAAGGTCCCGGTGGGTGGGTGAGTGTGCCAGGGAGATTAACATCAGGAGAAGAATAACACAATGTGGCCCCTCGTGCACATGACCCTTTCCACAACAGGAAAAATACCAGCATTTGAGTGTTGCTCTGTAAGCACAGCTTAAACCCTACTGCAGCCTGCGTACCCTGCACATTTGTCCAGTTAGCGAGCACTCCTATCCAGAGTGAATTAGATAGCTTGTAGCATTACACTTCATCTATTAATACAAATGCACAGCAGCAGCAGGACCTCTGCTGGGGCGTGAACCTGAACCCGAGCCGTCACCTTAGCAACCATAGCACCCGCTGTCCCATACACTCAACAGCCAGGTCACAGGAAGGCGAAACCACAGTCGAGACGTCCATGCACTGTTTCAGGCTCCCAGACGCTGCGACAGGACAGGGAAGGCAGCGCGAGTGCCCCGTCCAACCAGACAGAACGCAGTCCAGGACTCCCATCGACGAAGGTCAAAGGGGCCCTGGAGCAGACACACGGCCCACACCCGGGTCCCGACCTCCAGCTTCGGCTCGGCTTCCTTAGCCTCTTCAGGGCGTACACACGACACAAGGGGAATGGGGACCCACGGACGGAGTTCATGGGCTCAGCCACCAGTGGCCTTGGGAGAAATCAGAAAGCTCTGGACAGCGAGGGGTGACTGAAATCCCGAGCTCTCGGGATAGGCCCACAGCTCGATCGGTCTGATTCATTAAGCCTGCTGGAGAGATGCTGTCTGGCGCTCCCCTCCGTAAAGCAGGGCCCCAGTGCGGTTAAGCTGACTCGGGTGCCAGGCCTCTGCACGCACGGCCCGTAGCAGCCTCTCCACCCACAGACCAACGTTCACTACCGAACCAGCACTTTGGGCTTTGGGCTGATAAAGGCTCCAAAAATTGTTCAACAATTTATACCAACGGACTGGGGCACATATTTTTCTGTAACTCATGAAAAAATGAGAAATGATTTTAAATTACTGCTTATTTAAAATGATAATTAATGTAACTGTTACTGAAACGTTTCCTGGCCTTGGAGCGAAGACAGGACCATGCAGACAGACATGAATGTTTCTTTCTGCTGTTGGGACCCGTCTGAAACAGAAACTTTGATGTTTTAACATCAATCGAGCCTGAGAACGGAGGCAACCCCCGGCCCTCTACGTTTCACAACAGCGACTCGCGGTTAGTGACGGTGCTTCCTGAAGCCACGGCCACGGGTTTAAATCCAGCTCTGGGTCACTGCCTGTGTGGAATCTGCTAGTTCACCCTGCGTGCGTATGGGTTTCCTCCCATGGTGAGGACTGGCAACTCTGTGACTCGGTATGTTGGTAAACTGGGGGCCGTGTAGGGTCCAGGTGTCCCACGCTGCGTAAACCCTGCCCCGTGCCCGGCGACTCCCAAATTAAGCTTCAGCACATCGCTACCCTGAACTGGCTAACCGGTCACAAACAATGAATATATGAATAAATACAATTGCTGTTCTGATGGCTATGTAAATTGTAAAAACCTAACTAAAACCTAAGTTTATTTCAAGGACATGTTTTTTTATTTCCTACGGTAAACTCGGGTCTTCTCTTCATGACTTCATTCTGTTAACATCTTCACAGCCAAAATGTTGACCTGCCTTAAGCCATTACTGAAGAAGAAAAACACAAAACCCTGTCTATTACATTTATTATTGTAATTTAATTTTTATAAATGCATTACCAAGTTTTTAAGGATGCAGACAAAGTGAGGGGCCTTTTTTTTTAAGAGTGTTAGTGTATTATCTTAATAAAAGGAGCTACCCAACGCTAAACCTACGAAAACCCTACGCCTGCCTCCACTCAGATAAACACCTGCACAATAGCAGATGTTTTGCCGCAGAAGATTTCTGTCGGAAAATGCAGTATATTAATATCCAGTAGATATTTATAGATATGCAGATAACCAAAAAGACACTCTGCTGCCAGTACGTGAGATAAAATGTGAAGACAGACGTGGCTGATTGTGCAGATTCTCGCATGTGAGGGAGTTGGCCTCGTCCTTTTCACGAGATGCGATATTCAGTACGGAAAAAATCATACACGATTAAATATATATGGCAGAATACCGATTGTAAAAATAGAATCCATTAGTTTTAATTCAATGCCACAATATATTTATAAGTCGTATAAACCTGGCGTTCAAAAGACACAAATATGATAAATTAACAGTGTATTTAGGTTAATAAAATGTAATATTTAATCAGTTTTTTTATTTCTTAAGAATTTTCTTAATTTGCATAATTTTATATATTTTTGAGTCACATTACCTCTGATACACAGTTTAAACTGTGATACACACACACACACACACACACACAAACACACAAACACACAAATTAAGAACAATTCTATTATTATAAAATTTTAGCTATTTAAATTTCACTGACCCTTATTTTAATATACATCTTTTAATAAAACAAATTATGAAAATGACAAAGGAGACCAGTCAACTTTAAAATAAATTTGTACTCAAAACCTCAGTGTTGGCCTCACCACAGCAATTCACCATAAAAGCCATGACTTCTTCTGTGAAATAACGGGGCCCCCAATGCATGTTGCTAATTAACGAACTGTCTGTCGTTTTCCCCATCCAGACTACCTCAGACCATCACGGCTATAGTAAACAATGGGCATGACTGAACTACACAGCCATCTCCAGTTGTCAATGAGCTGTTTTATCAATTCTCTTTCCAACCAGGGCCTGTCGTTGCAGCGTAGCCGGCAGTCTGCCGCTAACCCAAGGTCCCTTTCCGTCGGCATTTAAACGTCCTCTGAAGCCGAACAGCGGCCCGGGGGCCCGACCGTCTCCTGCGCTGCCCTTGAACTGTCCCACAAACACAGGGTGCGGTCACATAGCCCTCTGAAACCCTGTGACACCAAGTCACCGAAAAAATGTACACTAAAAAAGGGGTTTGACGAAAATCATTTTCATTCTAATGCTTTCTCTTTCAGAGAGTGCAGTAATGCTGGCGTCAGAACCGATCTGCGACAGACACAAATGAGTAATAATAAAAACATGTTAGCGAAGGCTGGAGTGGGGATTTTTCATTTTAAAATTTTTTTGCCGAGAAAGAAAGAGAAACTTTCGCCAAAAAAAGCTGAGGCGAACAAACACCCGCCCTAGTGATTTCATTTAGTGTGTGGCACCCGCCCTAGTGCCTGATCAAACATGTTGCGTGGCGACCGGGTGTGAAGTCACACACAGCCTGGCACTGGCCGGCCCCGATAAGAGATGATCCCAATCTGTGCCCCCCTGCCTGCCCGCCTACCGCAACCCTTATCTCCTCAAGCTCTCCACCGGCCTGTGCACCCGTCACCACACTGCCATCGCGCAACGTTTATAAGCAGGGCTTCACACAACCACAAGACAAAAGCCATAATCCTCTGTAGACACAGCAGTGAAGGGAGTTTAAAAAAAAACAAAAAAAAACAATACTAGTGTGTGCTTGTGCAGGAAGAATGCTGGCTCCAGACCCACCTGAGGGCCAGAGAGGAAACATAGGTGTGCGGGCGAGGTCAGGGACGCCGAGTACGGCGTCCGCGCCCTCGACTCCTACTTCGACTCCTACCTCCGCACGTATGCACCCCACTGCACCCTAAATGGACAGGCACTCGCACAACCTCCTGATTCACGGACACAGCAAATGTGAACAAAACTGTGCCACATGTGCGCGAGAACGCGTGACCGTCCCGCACATGCAAATGGATGCAATTCAATCGGACCCTAATGACGGGTAACCTTGCCACGAAGCAGCGCGCATGCGACCGCAATGTAAATCCTGGCGTCGTTTCATTGGCCATTCAGTGCTGCATTCGTTTCAAGGCAAGTTGAGTCTCTGAAACTCAGAGAATGCATCTATTTCTACTCCTTTCAGTTATATCGACTCCTTAACGGAAAGGAGAATGAGGAAAGTGAGGTTCTCAGGGAGAAAAAAACGCCCCACAAACACACGCAATAAACAAACACGACAGCACCTTAAACCCACTTTACGCACCACAAGTAAAAAATCCATATTGTAATATGATTCCATCAGCCATAATAATATTAATAAACCCGTTAAGCTGGGTGCACATCTAAAACGATGTGCAGTCAAATGATGTGAGACAGTAGGGAATCTTTCTCTCTCTCGCTCTCTCTCTCTCTCTTTCTCTCTCTCTCTTTCTTTCTAAGTCAGACAACAGCTGTGCTTATGGAGGGAAACTCAAAGGATGAGAAAGAGGGAGAGAGAGGGGAAGAGAGGGAGAGAAAGAGGGCAGTGGGAAGTGGAACTCCGAGCAGGGGCAACGGGAGCCAAGGACCGATTCTCTCCGCTGCCTCACGTAGTCCAAAAGTGACTGGCCTCGATTTGCGCAGCCCGCTCTGCACCAGGGGCAATGCGGAAAAGAAGAAAAAAGAAACCACAGAGTCTTACCTTACCTTCCCCCTTGGAATTGCCCCCAGCTCGCACTCTCCCACCGAGGCAGCTGTGGGCCCAGTCGCTGGCCCTCAACTGGAGCCTCTGAGCCCTGGCTCCTGACAAAGTTTGGCATGCACTGGCTGAGCAGGACGGAGAGAGGAGGGGGACAACAATGGGGGAAAAAGAGAAAAAAAAGTGTGACCGGTGTCGGGGTTCAGCAATTCAATTTAAGAAAGGAACCCAAAAAAAAAAGGCCCACCAGGCTCACACTGTCTCAGGGATGCCCTCTTTTCTCTGTGGTTCCAGCTGGCTGGAGATGGAGAGCCCCCCAAACTGCGGCCCGTCACCGAGAACCCAATTTAGCAACTTTGCCCCCAGGGGTCCAGAGTTTGCCCCTCCATTGGGCTGTGGTGGCAAATTGGATATCCAGGAGGGATTTGGGCTTTTTTTGCGCCCCCCCAACCCTATTCTTCTCTCTTCCCGTTGTTCCCCGCGTTTCTGCAGCTGCTGGGGTCTCAATGACAGGTGACTGACAGATCCCACTTGTTTTTATCTCTGAAACCTGCGCCTGGTTCCTGACATTTTCCTCCTCGCTACTGCTGCAGTGTCAGGGATGATAAAGCCCATGGCACGGCCAATCTTCCCCCCATTACAGACAGCGCCTCAGACGGAGCAGCGCGCAGGCCGCAAACACACTTCACACATAGCAACGCGCGGCCAGACACACAATAATGCATAGTGCCAATCAAAAACCGCACCTCTGACACGAGCGCAGAGGGACACAAAAGAATAAGGCCAGCGAGAGATAGGGACATGGCTCCAGCCTACGTGCGTTTGTCAGTGGAAATAGGAAGTCTTTAACACCATGCCTTTGACACAAGTCTCTGTTCCGCTGTGAACAGTGGGGGGAAATAAAATGACTGCTCTTCACAGATTGACTGCAGTCAATTGGATTTGATGGCGTTGCTGGGATGGAGTTGAAGCAGATAAGTGCTATTAGTTAGCGCCGTCTCGGATTCACTGGATCAGATTTGCAGACGCTGTGTGATGAAAATCAGAAGGAGCAACGTTGTCTCTCTTCCCTCCAGCCCAAGGATTCGCCGCTCTTAACCTCTTCTCCATGCAAGCGGAGGTCACGATGACACTGCTGGCGCAAGGGAAGGAGGAAAACATTCAGCAATCCCCAGCCCTCAGCCACATCCAGCCGTCGGGGCCACGCATCAGGATCATCGTGACACCACATCCCTTCTGCTGCTGTGCTGCGGAGAGTAAAGGAGAGGCCCGTGGTAAAGTGTCAAAAAGACCGCAGAGTGCTGTGAGAGAGCGGCTTTTAACACAGACACACTTCCACATAACATGGCCTTCTGGCCCTTCTGAGCGTAGCCTGGGAGGGCAAGTTTGGTGGCTGACAGACACTTCAAGCAGGGAAGCCAAGAGGTGGCAAGGAGGGCTGGGCGTAACGATGCTGTGTGTTTCCTTGGATTTTTTGGTGATTCAGATTCTGAAATGGAGCCGGATATTAAGCCTGGGATGTGGCTGAGAGGAAGAGGAGGAACGATAACGCAGAGCTTGGCACTCAGGATCCACACCCGCTCACCAGCAAAGATACAGTGACTACACCGTTTGTGATGATTGTGTCTCTCTGCTGGTCAGCTGGTCACACCCCGGGGTCCTCTGCATATGGGCTTATCCGTCTTAAACGTGGCACGCGGAAATGCTCGGTGGTGCTTATTCAGAACGGCACAAAGCCGCTCACTTGCGTGGAGCAAACTGCTTGGTCGCGCATGGCACAACGTGCCGGCGCCTAAGTGCGGAGCAGATTTCCTGTAAACTGATCGGCGCATCTGAAGTTTGAAACAATTAATTTAGCATGGATACGGCAGTGCACCTGGAAGAAAAAACACAAATCCAGTCTGAATGGCAGTAAATCGATGTCAGTGAGTTGCTGGAGTGTGCATGAAATGCGTGAGAATGTGGCAAGCGTGCTGTTTGGCGCCGTCCTTTAGCAGGGAGAGCCATATTGGAAGTGCCGAGCTCGAACACGGAGTACAAGCTGTTGAGACACGGGGCCGCGGAAGCAGAGAGGAGGGAGAGCGGCTGAGTGGCGCCGCTCACATATGTTTGCAAACCCACCCCCGGTCTGCTGGAGTAGAACGCTGCGCTGCCGCAACATGTTCGTTCAGACGCGCTTCCAATTAGCTACCTCGATCAGTCATCTTGACAAACGAGGATCCACCGGCGGAGACGGTCGGCGCGGATGACAGACACGCCGACGCCACAGGTAGGCCGACCCCGTCCCTTAAAGAGGGCGGGGCCCGCGCGCACACGTTCGGCTGCGCCGGGACTCCCGGCTACCTCCCAGGCGCAGAGCAGAATGTGGAGGAGCGTGTTGGGTCACAAACAGGATACGTTTCTACAAGCCCGACACCTGTTCCTCTATTCCCCAAAAGTCTTAGTGGAAAAAGACCCGCATGTTACCGCCACTGTCGCTTCAATTCCTTTTGGTCCTTTTCCTCCCAAAGGGATCCTCCC
>JAOYSI010004938.1:1406-11760 GCA_025775065.1 Hiodon alosoides
TTCCTGTTGATTGGTACCCAGTGTATATTACATCAGAAGTAATACAACTTCCTGTTGATTGGTACCCAGTGTATATTGGGTATGGCTCTCAACTTCAGTTACGGTGCCCAAAATTAACCATCGACAAAACTGGCTAGGCCTCCTTTTATTGATATTCTCCAAAGCTGAGAAACACCCTTCCCAAGCACATTAGAGGCCACAGCCACAGTGTCTTCTGAGAAAATTTGAAATGCCTCCTCTATACGATTGTTTTAAATTTTAATTGATTTTTCCAATCCGTTTTTATTACTTTTACTTTTAAATTTTAAATTCCTGTTTTTATTTATTTATTTATTTATTTATTTATTTATTTATTTATTTATTTATTTAAATTGCTATGATTTTCCTCTGTATTCATTATATTTATTTTGTTAGTATTCTTTAATGCACTGTGTGAAAAGTGGGCTGTCGAGCTATGTATGAAAGGTGCTTTAAAAATAAAATGCATTGTTACATTGGTGACACTTTTCACATAGGTTTAAAATATTGGCAAGTGTTACGTAACGTATCAGGAACAACATTTAAACCCATTATATTCAGGGAATTGTTATGGTCATGATTGCTTGCCCTGAAAGTGATCAGTGCGCTGACTGTTATTCATATCAAAGAGAAAGCTACGTTGATCTGGCTGAAAATGACATCGGTGAATGAATTTAGTGCTTCGCGTCATATAAAATGGATGTGGCTTTCCAGGGCCCACATACAAGCACAGTTATTTGAGCCTTCTGCTTTAGTGATTGTATGTGGGGAGGGATGTCTGGAACCCCATTCATCAAAACCACTTCACAAGCCCTCTCGAGAGCTATTGTTGCCACGTCCGAGATTCAACCACGGTGGGACACAAAAAAAAGCGGAGCTTCCCTATCGCCAACCGCTCAGCCTCCAATGCTGACCACCAAAGCTCTCCTGCCTAAAGACTGGTCCAGCACCTTCACCTGAGATGATCCACTCCCTGGGCAGCACTTTAGAATTCCTCACACTATTTCTCATCTACTGCACTTCCAAAAGGACCTTGGCGGGGATTGGGAGCTCTTAATTAACTTAAGTAAAATAACAGCTGCATAACCGGAACAAGGTGTCAAAGTGTACGCTATATAAATTGATCTGTGCGGAACCCTTGCCATTTCAGAAGAGGGGAAGTAACGCCCCCACCCCCCGCCGCCCCTAGTCAGGCATGGCCCCTTATTTCAGTGCTCAGAAATTTCACCGCATGGTAACATTTTTTGACGAAATCAGCACACCAAGAACGACCCCCCCATTAGGTGTGATGACGCTTTTGAAATTTAGTTTTAAGACCCCCCCTAAAATATCGTTTTTGCTAACTTACATGCCCAGTGTCCTTTAGATTTAAATGTGTTTAGAAGCACAATTCATTGTGGCAAATAATATTTTCAAGCTTTTAGCGGGTGAGTTGGTGAAACGTGAGCAAAATATAGAAGTCTTGACATCAGAAGTTAATACTATTGAAAAATGTGCTGTCTTTGTCTGGGAAAGGAAATAATTTTATAATTTTAGAGCTGAGCAAGAAATAGACAGTGTGGGGGAACTAATTTGCATGCTGAACTGCATTCTTAATGTGGACATTTATTTTAATTTAATTTATCTCACGCACGAGTCGTACTGTAGGATTTAATGGCAACGTCATATTAACCCCTGGTTAGTTAACATTCAGTCCTCATCGTCCCGTGCATGATGAATATTCATAAAGTTTGCGATTCGCTGTCGCTACACTCCTCCCAGTTCAAGCACAGGAACTCAATGGGGGCTGTTACTCAGCGGCCATATTTGTTATCATGCAATCAAATCAAAATATTTCTTCTTGTTCTTCTCATTCATTCCGAGTCTATCGCAGTCGCCGACATGGCAGACAAGACTGAGTTACCAAGCAAAGATCGGGCTCTGAAAGGCAGAGGAAAGAAAATGGACGTCACAGGTAAATGACGTATCTAATAATGTTGGAGTTTCGGAATCTGAGGCCACATCTGGGATGTCTCATTATTAAATTGAATTTACTGACATTAACCGGTTCTGCAAAGGATGGCAATCGTAAGTTTGTCAAAATAACATAAAATCTGGTATTCCATGAGCGTTTGTAAAAGGTTCCCTTTTAAGTCAATAAGGAAATATTTTGGAACTTCTTCCGGAATTGCCTTTCCACAAACACACACACGGACTTGTTTCAAAATCACTCTTCGTTGTTCCACGACTCGTTTAAAATGACTTCCCCGCTGTATAATTCTGCACACGATGCAGTGCTTTGGCAGGGCGGTCTTGTAGCATTCGTGTTATAGCGCCATTCCATTTCAAAGCTTACTGTGTCGATTTTGACCCGACATCAGTAAGGCTGAGTGGAGGTTAGACAGTAATGGTGTTCACATTAGTGATGTAAACAAGGGCAGCCCCAGTTTTAATGCCTGCAACTGTAAAATTGCCCCAGACAATGTGTTTTGTGTAATTGATGATTAAAATGAAAGATGCCTCACCTCTCTTTAAATTAGCACGATCTTATAACCATCGTATTTTATTTAGTGTTTTTTTTTTTTTTTTTTTAAACCCAAGGGTTGTTCTCAAGTGCTTAATGAAGGACGTGTTCCCGCTTATGGAACAAAAGAGACCCCAATGCTTTAGAAATAGGAAGAGGTGGTGTGTGGGGTTTGTGGGTTCATTCATTGGCTCAGAATGTTTTTGTTTTTTTTTGTCACATGAGCAACACTTACAAAAACGGCACTTTCTGTTGAACGAATTTTATTACAGAGTCTACATCTCTTCTGTCACCTGGGAGGTCACCCTGTTTTGCCCTTCTCATTAAGCGCCCCACTTTGGCTGTGGCATTTACGCTAACGATGTTTTCTGTCCCAAAGATAAAAGAGAATCCCACGTTGATAGATGGGTTTTGATCACAACATTTTTCTCCTGATAATGACTGCAGTGTGCTTTTAAAATCTTTAAATCTTGCCCCTGCCATGTACTTGTTCATTTAGGCCACCATCTATCGCTCTCATGTCTGCCCTACAAGGAGGAGACCTCGTTAGGAGGTAAGGGTTGGAAGGAGGGGGAGTTTGGTTGCATGTTACACATGCCCGCTGCTCCGAACAGAGAAGAAGGGGATCGCGGGGAAGGTTGGAGCCGTGTTTTTCTGCTCTGCTGCATGATGGCATCCAGGGGCCCATCTGTGTCTTTTGCGCTTGAAAGTTCTGCCCCGTCGTAAATTCCGAGGCCGTCTGTTGGAGCAGCTCGGAGGTGCCGCATGGCAGAAATCTGTCCACCGCTTCGGACCGCGGGGCGCAGGCTGGGGGAGGGATGGCCAGAAGAGGTGTGCCCGCTACAGCTTCTGTCTGGACCAGTGGACTGTAAAATTGTGTTAATTGCTTGTGTTTTTGTTTTTATTATTTTAAAGAAAAAAGAGTTTTTTTTTTTCCCCCCCACAGAGTTCGGTGTGTTCGTTCGTAGTTCTCTGTGCGCTTCATTCCAGGTTTGGATTGCGCACTCCTTCCTGGAAAGACGCGGGGTCATGCCGTGTGTAGGATGTGTGCTTGTCTCTCTCTCCTCTGCCACGAGCCACAGGTCGCCGCCCTGGTGGTCACTCGGCAGGGTGCAGCAGTTAGCGGAGGGCGTAGTAAAGGTGTGCCGGTTTCCACGTGACCGGCCCTGTTTTTCCCGGATGTTGTCAGCAGTATACGTTAAACCCAAGAGGGAAACATTTTGTGAATGGAACGCTTTAACTGTTAATGTTTAATCTCCAGCAGCTGAGTTTGCCGTCCGTAGATGTTAAATGAGGTTTTGCTTTTGCGTGGTCACGTTGATGTGATCGGAAACTCTGGCTCCACGGTATCTGGCTCCTCTGGTTCCACGGTATTTACGGCACGAGTGACCTGGCGTAGTCGGCGAGAGCTGCACTTTGCAGAGCCAGAGCTCTGTAACGAGGCCTGCTTGTGCATCCTGACTGAGACCACAAAATCCAGGCCGTCCTTACGGCTGACAACGTCCTTACAACTTACGACGGGAGCCAACTCGACTCTTTCTTTTTCAGATGGTTGCCGTTAACTCTCAACCACTGTGAGTTTAACGTTCTTGCCTCAATGAGGGTACCTCCTCCTCTGCAGTCTCTCTCTCACTGTTCTCTCTCACTTGTTGACCAATGCTTGCCACTAGCCTTCCAGCTTGGACGGTTACAGCCAGTTTTTCGTCTTGTAGGACTCCAATCCAAGTCACTGGAGGAGCTCAGTCATGCTGAGGCGAGACAGGGGTAGTGGGACAACGTGCAGGCCCATGTCCCCGTGTCCTGCGGTTTCCACCCCGTGACCTTCTCCTACTGCTGGAGTTTTAGAGAGAATGCTGCATAAGGGGAAAACGTCCTGGGATCACGGGGCTCCTGCTAGCTGACTGTAGCAGTTGAAATGAAAGGGTTTGGAGGAGGAGGAGAGTAGGGTGGTGGTAGTCCTCTCCATAGCAACTGGAAAGGTTGCTAGGATACTGGTTTGGATTGAAAGAATGGGAGAAAATCCAAGCAGTGTCTTTTTTCCCCCCCTCCCATTTCCCCTTCCCGGGTAAATGTGAACTCCAGGGTCTTTAGGGCTCAACATGCAGTTGGCTGACTAGAAATTGTTTTCTTGTGTCTTGCTCTAATATACTACCATTGTTAGGGGTAAGTTGTATGATCTTTCCAAATAGATATTTTTGTTTTGGGAGGAGGGGGTTGGCAGGGCCTGTCAGGCCAATGGGCATTCAGTTCAGTTGAATTTCTTTGCTGCAGAATAAAAATGATCTAAGAAATAATGTATTGCTTCCTGTATTCTGTTGCCCACAGTAATGAAATTCCAATCAAACTCCTAAAATGTCCAGTGGAGGTGCTCTCTCTGTTTCCAGCGACAGCTGTAGTGGAGTCTCGCTGCCTAGTGTGAGCACAGTGCCCCCCTCAGCCCAGAGTCGCACAAACCCTATACCCTATACCCGGGTAACACTTACCTCCAATGTCCCCCCTACAGTCACACAAACCCTTACACACGGGGAACACTTACCTCCAATGCCCCGCCAACCCCCTACAGTCACACAACCCCTTACACCCGAGGAACGCTTACCTCTAATGCCCCCTACAGTCTCACAACCCCTTACACTCGAGGAACGCTTACCTCTAATGCCCCCTACAGTCTCACAACCCCTTACACCCGAGGAACACTTACCTCCAATGCCCCCTACAGTCTCACAACCCCTTACACCCGGGGAACACTTACCTCCAGTACCCCCCCCCAACCCCCTACAGTCTCACAACCCCTTACACCAGGGGAACACTTACCTCTAATGTCCCCTACAGTCTCCCAACCCCCTACAGTCACACAAACCCTTACACCCGGGGAACACTTACCTAACACTTACCTCCCATATTCTCCAACGCCCCCCTCCCTCGCCTCTCCAATTCGTCACTTCCCGAAATTCCCATGCTCCCATGATGCCTTGCAGCAGCCTCTGCTTCTCGCCAATACTCCAGGAGGGGAGCGAGGAAAAGTGATTGAGGGTCGCACCTGGGAAAACAAGGGGCGTAGACTGATCTCCACTCCTGGGTGTGGTTCTGCCCTGTCCGGCCAATGGCTCGGGCCGGTTGGGGGGAGTGAGAGAGACACAGGTGTGCAATAGCGGTCCCAAGCACCCTGAAACCCAAACAACAACAAAAAATCTGAAAGAACAGATCCCTTGGGGGCGGCAGTCTCAGACGGGTGCAGACTGGTTTTGTTCCAAAAACGCCGCCACTCGCCAAGATGCCGGAATCCCGTTGAACTTTTTTTTTTCTGTCAGTACGGAGTGTGCCAAAAGAAAAAATGGCCACCCCTCCCTCTCGTTATTTAACCCTAGTCCTTCCTCCTTTGAACGGTCACCTCCCGGTTTGTGGCCACCACCCCCCACCCCCTTCTCTCGGGGCTCGGTGGTGTCCTGTTCTGAGACGCCTCCTTGCCAAGGTGCTGGCTGGCAGGGGAACACTGGTGTGGTGAAAGAAGTCTGGCTGGCACAGGCTGGACTTGAGCCAGCTCTCAATGGGAGAGAGAGAGAGCGAGCGGGAGAGAGAGAGAGAGGGGGGTTATGGGAAGAAGATGGGAGGATGTTGTTGTGTGTGGTGGTGGGGGGGTTGACGATGGGGGTGCTTTTTGAGAGAGAAAGAGTGGCAGGAACACAGAGAGAGAACTTGGCAAGGATAAGGCTCCGGGGCGGCGGTATGTGCCAGCCTGGTTTTGGCTGGGTTCACAGGATTTTTTTATTTTTTTTTGGAAGGTACCGTTGCCTGTTTATCTGCAGCCTGAAGCCATCACCAGTTGAAAGCTGGAAGAATTTCTCTCTTCCCATCCGCCGATGATCATCTGTTGCTGCTCTCCGGCTTTCTGCCAGCACGGATCCTCGTGCTGCCCTCTGTCCTCTGACTGCTTTCCCCCTGCCCATCGCTCAGCGTCCGCTTCCCTGCGCCGTTTCCCCACGCCGCTTCCCCCTGCCGCTTCCCCCTGCCGCTTCCCCGCGCCGCTTCCCCGCGCCGCTTCCCCCCGCCCATCGCTCAGCGTCCGCTTCCCCGCGCCGCTTCCCGCGCGTTTTCCCCACGTGTTTTCCCCGTGCGTTTTCCCAATGCGTTTTCCCCCAAGCGTTTTCCCCAAGCGTTTTCCCCCAAGCGTTTTCCCCACGCGTTTTCCAGGGCCGAAGTCACCAGATTGACTCCCGTCTTTCCTGGATGAACGCTGAAAATGCAGTGACGACAACAACAACCACGACAACAGAAAATCTGTGCTGGTTTCTAAGGTGTTGGACTGCCAGCTGGACAGCTTGAAGAGCGCAGAGCTGGCACGCGTTTGCAGGCTGGGAAGCGGCGTTTGCTTTTTCAGTGTTATTTTATCACATCCCTATATCGCGCGCTTACTTCTACACAATTTATAGTGGATTATGAAGGGAGTTATGCCTAGGAGTTGGTAATCGATTTTAGGGTATCGCGCTGCTGTCCAGACTGTGACACTGGCGATGTCTGGTGTCTCTAGTGAAGAGAGCGTCCCTGATCACTGATCCACGATCAGTTTTACCCTGCTCCCTAATCTCAGCTTGAAATATTAGGATGTGCCTGCTAAAACAGATCTTGGGTAAGGACAAGGTAGGTGAAAGTCAGCGGATGGTTCAAAATGGTGCCAAATGAAAGGCCAGGGTGCGTTGGGCGGAGTTTCTTTCCTGCGTGGGCTTGGGGTGTGGTGCCAAGGGGTGTTGGCGTGACTATTCCAAATTGGGCGACGATGCGAAAAATTATCGACACCGTCCAGCAGAAAAATAACTTTCATTGTATGTTGTGCATCAATGGCCTACAAAGAATGTACTTTCCTATTCCTTTGAACTGCACCGACAGGCCAGACTTATAAAACGTGTGCAGAATATAAACCAAGGTATAATTTTAAATATTGAAACGAGTATTGCCGCGTAATCATTTAACCTAAACTTAAACATCTTGTGGAGATGGCTGTTTAATTAGCCTTTTGTCCACCCGCCCATGCTGGTATATCGCGAGAGACTGAGGCTTAACAATAAGCCTGGCCAAGTCTGTTCCAGTTGAATAATGGAGTGTAATGCTTAATGATGGGACCTGTGTGTCAGTAGTCTAAAGTTAATGATAAAACGCAGTGCTGACTGGCTTGGCTTGGGTTTGGGGTTGGGGTTGGGGGGGTGGAGTCCTCCTACAAGGCGCAGGGAATTATGGGCCTGTCATGGCGCAGGGTTGAGCATGGTGGCATCGTAGGAGAACCCGAATTGGTGCTGACCCTCCCGTGCAGGCTTCTTAGCCTCCAGTCTGTTAAATGACCAGTGGCTTGAAGGTAATGGTCCATCAGCTCTGTGTGTCATTTACAAAATGCTACCTTTCTAATATCAATTGTTTAAAGGCTACTGTCTTTATCCTTCTGCAATTAATTATGTGTGGAGTAAATGTCGCAATTGACCTTACAGTCTAACCTTGGACCGGTTTAGCTAAAATTGAGCTAATAACAGTTAAGAATAGATCAGGAGCAGGAAAGACGCGTCTGGTTCAGTGGTTTAAGCTCTTTGCTACCTGATGCTATTGGCTCTGGCGTGTCAAAAATAGGACTGTAGTCTGACTCTGCCAAGCAGTCAACTGCACATCCACTGTTTTCCACATCCAAATTGTCTTTGACTTTGTGTTATCGAATATGTTACGGCTGGCAGGAGCAACAAACCTGTCAAATTAATTAAATGGGTTTGATTAAGTATAAAAATATTGACATTAGAATATGTGGACATGATGCTTCCATTATTTCAGGAAGTATCAGTTTCTCAATTTGTACAGTATTTGTGCTACACGGTGGGCAGATCAATTGTCTGGTTGTTTCGGTGGATTTTAGGGCATTTTTGCCGTACTTTAGGTATGTTTGGTAAACATATGGCTCGATTCAAACAGTGATCCAGAAACTGGGAGCCACTATCAAACTAAATTGTCTGATTCGAATTTTCATGCGCTAATATCTCTCCATGATATTCTCAGTGATCTATCCCTTGTCAAACCGCAGTCTGGGTTTTCATTCAGGCGTTTATACGCGGCGGTCTCTGGGTGGTGGAGCGGATTAGGCCAAGGTGACATTAGGGGATTTGCAACATCTCTGCGAAGGCCATAGTCTCGTGTAATCTGAAATTTGATGGGATTAGTGACTGAGTAAACCGGCCCCCATTACACACTTAGTCCCCCAGAACGCGCGTGCGTTCATCTGTCGACCGTGCAGCCTGTGCGGTATAAGCGGCCGCCAGCCAGCGTCCGCTTCTCCACTAACCAGGCCTGAGACTTCCACGTTAGGTAAAGTCTCCTTAATGGTAATCCTGGCACACATCTGCACTCTTCGGTGTTCTCCTGCGTAACTGCTCTCAGGCCATCGGGTACAACCCTACCAGAACCTCTGACCTCCCGATTGGCTTGGGAGCCAAATCCGGACCCTCCGAGGGTATTGGTTTTCTGGATGGTGACGCCGTCGCTGCAGTAGGGTGACTGCGGCAGACTGTGTGTGTGTGTGTGTGGGGGGGGGTTTAAAGCAATTTAATCTTGTAAGTGTCGTCCGATGTGAAGGCCCCAGCTCTGATCCCGCTTAGCGAGAACATCCCAGGCAAAGCTGCCCTAATCCCAGCTGACGGTTTCATTTACGTGAAGTTGAGTTGGGGTTAGGGGAGACGGAATGGGGATGATTTCTGGGGGCATCCTGCACTTCAGGTTCAGAAGCTGTTACTATGTTTGGAAATTTAGTGGAAAACCCCCCTCTCTGGTAAAATATCTGAAATGTTTAGTACAGTGCAGTCCGGTTGTAAGAATCGCACCCTTGTCCCTGTCAATTTGATTCCCATTAGTAGATCATTCTTAAAACGGGAAGTAATGAACGGCACAACTTTGTTGTCTCTGTTGGGTTACTAACTTGTACAGTGGGTAATTTCCTGACTGCTATGTTGACTTGCACTGAGTTTTTACATTTAAATTGAATGTTTTCCTCTCTCCACCTCTGCGCAGGGGTGATACTTCATTATCCAGGAGAATGATGATGTCCTAGTATACTTGACTGAGTGTTGTATTACCTCAATCGGTAATTCTTTTGTGACCACTGCGCTTTAAGGTTCTAGCGGTCATGTCTCGGGGTTCAGGGATTCATCTGTTGTAATTGGAGGATAGTGACCAATTTCTCCTCTCCCAGGGAAGCACGCGGTGAACGGAAACCCCACTGTGGAGCCCTTCGGAGAGGGCACGGAGATGGCGATGTTCGGTACGTCTCCGTCTCTGTCTCCGTCTCCTCATCGTGCCTGGGTTGAAGTCTGTGCTGGCTGAAGGTGGAGGTTTTGCAGAACCAAAGCGACTTTTTGCCACCACGTCTTTGTTTGTGGTTTTCGAATGACGACCTCATATGAGTAAATGATGTCCTGGTCCCGTTTCTTCATCAGGTCTGCTCTGACGGGCGGTGGCTTGGCTTTGTCTTGGGTGTGGAACTACCTTACCGAGTCTCTCTGTGTCGCAGGAATGGGCTGCTTTTGGGGAGCGGAGAAGCGGTTTTGGCGGGTGACCGGTGTCTTCTCCACCCAGGTGGGCTACTCTGGAGGATTCACGCCCAACCCCAACTACGAGGAGGTGTGCACAGGTACGCGTTGGTTTGAGAATCTCGAGTCCCTGGCTACAGTCAGAGAACGGCATAGTAATGACAGAAACCCTGTGGTTGGCGGGCTGTATGGACACGCCCCTCGCCCTGCGTCCAGAATGGCAGAAGGTTACGGGCTGTATGGACGCGCCCCTCGCACTGCGTCCAGAATGGCAGAAGGTTAC
>JAOYSI010004940.1:0-13900 GCA_025775065.1 Hiodon alosoides
GCTATAACAGCTTCCACTCTTCTGGGAAGGCTTTCTACAAGATTTTGGAGTGTGTCTGTTGGAAGTTTTGCCCATTCTTCGAGAGGACCAGTTTTAGTACATCAGAATTGGCCGCCCTCCTTAACTTGAAATACAACAATATCTAACGTTTACAGAGAATTGGAACAAACAAATTATATCCAGTCAGCGGCAGCCCTTTGGGCAAAACAGTTTGTTGATCAAATAGGTGGAAGGAGAATGGAAAGATTCGTGCAAGCGAACAGCAGGGCCACAAATAGGCAAATTACAGCACAGCACCAGACTGATGTGCAAAACATCGTCTGGAAATGCGCAATTCATCGATCCTCGTCACGAATGGACTCTTGCACCACACCGGCTTCCACTCCTATCAGCTTAAAATGAAAAGAAGCAAGTCCAGTGGGCACACAATCACCAACAGTGGACAATTGAGGTCAACAAATCCTAGTTTCTGTTGCTTCATGCTGATGGCAGTCTGGATATACCATGAGCACTACACTACACCACGTAGTGGTGAAAAAAAAAAAGGACCGGAGTGGTCCCAATGAGAATCAATTGAATAGTTATCGAGGTATTAACAGTTTCGCCCAATTTCCATTTAAACACATCCAATAGTTTTTGAATGACAAATTATTCTGTATGTGGATGGCCGAATGTTTTTAGAAGTGGGCGGAAACTCATTAATTTGAGCAACAAACATCAAATTTCTTGCCATGCACATTCCCCAGCCAAACAAAGATGATACATCTGAAGCATGCAAGTGTTGATAATTTAGAGAAGGGAACAAATGTGCCTCAGTGTTTGGCCTGTAACGTGAAAAGATAGACTCCTCCCACTTTGAGGGAGAAATTATACAGTGCACCAGTGGGAACTTTCAAGAGTGTGAGAACAAAACCTTGTGGACAGGAGCCAGGCCAGTGGGCTAATTGTGAAGGGCATCTGCAAGAAATTAATTTGTAAAACAAAAAATAAAAATTGGAGCAGCATTCCATGGGAAACAAATTAGAAAAGAGTTTACCCACTCGTTAGCAAACAAGAAAGGCACTTTAAAACACACAAATAAAATTGACAACCCCATATAACCTTTTAGTGCTTATATAAAACATGCACCTCATGTAAAGGTGAACTTCAAGTCTGATTAAATAGTTAAAATTTAAATAAAAATGTGAACAATGTGCTATGGCTAACATGAAGCAAAGAAAGTTCAACAGCTGAGATTGAGGGCCTTAGTCATAGGTAGACAGAGAACACACAGACACTGCAGCTCTCAGGGACAGGAGCTGAAGGAATTCAATTACGGAATTGCTGGGCTATTGTTTTTTACACAAATACTTCTTCTATACACGACTGTAATAATATAATGTATATTTTTTATATAATTATCAGCAAACCTTGTTCTAGTTTTAAGTGTTTAGTTACACTCCTTATTTGCCATTTTCACTGTAAAAAATATCCTATTTTAATATATTTGTTCTTGCTACTGCTCTTTCCAAAGCCTTTGTGATATTCAAAATTAATACTAAAAACTGTTTTTTTTTATTATTACTGAGACAAATGAACTCAAATATAATTAATGAAGCCGTCACCACCAAAAACTGCAATTAAACAGCTCTTGTGTCCTCCCTTGGTCACACCAGTGTTAGCATTCTGTGGACACATACATGTACATGTATACACAATGCTAGCCGAAGGGTATAACCTTTAACCTGTCCTCATCATACTGGTGCTACGTTCAGTAATTTATTCATATGAGCATGTGGTGAAGTCAGAACTCATGAACTGCAGTCATAATTTGATTAGTGATGGAGATTACGTGCCTACAAATAATACGGTCTGACCAGCACATTCCAAGTAAAACAAGCCACGACTTCTTTCTCACAAATTCAATAGCAAAACGGCCCAATGCCTGACAAACTTTTTGCAATTGTTTGCGAGTGTCTGGTTGGACCCAATTCCAGCAATTGGTAACATCACTGTTCCACTGTAACTGTTTAGATTGTGTGAATCAGATAACATTCAGAAGAGGCAATATTGTCTAGCGATCAGCCTTTTAAGCAACCAAAGCATTATTATATTGCAGGCTGACAAGGCTGAAAAACCCTGTTCGATTCCCAGTATTACATCTTGGCTGCAATAGATGTAGACATAGGGCATATGAGGAGCGGAAAAAATATGTTTCAAGATTTTGAAGTTTAGGGCTTTGTCGAAAAGCTGCAAATTAAAATGGATGGCATGGACATACAGAATGGAAAAATTCACAAAGTGTGAAATTAGAATATGCATGGTTACAACTATCTCTCCAGTGGGCATAACAAGGGAAGATGAGGTTGTTGTCATGGTGACTAATGCAGCCGCATTGAGTTAACCTGAAGAAAAGATGGAGCGGACTTTGAAAGCATTTCAATCCTCCACGCATCCCACTAATGCCTTGAGTTTTTCCTCAGGTGCTGTAGCTATATTTTCAGAGAAATGTGAGACACAGCAGCTATTACAACTTTATGACCTCACTTGATGGCTGAACCACAATTTTTATTTTTTTTATTTTATAGGATTGGACAGGATGTGCATTAAGGGGTATTTCACATAGTTCACATAATACAAGTACGTAATACAACTACAGATAGGAAATAAAAAATAATGGATTTCAATGGTAAAAAAAACAAAAAAAAAACACAATGGCCCTTATTTAAAGAGTCTCTGTTGTAATGTAAGAATATATATAAGAAAACCAACAATAAATTCAGAAGCAAGCCATAAGAAAGGCTAGAGAGAGGCTGATGAATGAGAAATACATTTCATACATTAGGGTTTGTTTTTTGTGGAGGTCCTATGCCCCACCCCCCCTCCACCTGCTCAACTGGGCCACCTATATTTGCCACATGAATACGTTACCACCACAAATACATTTTTTATATAAATAAATGATATAATTCTGGTAAAAATTACATTGCAAAGGGGCCCCCCTTGCAGCCGCTGGGGCCATAAACAGTCGCTAAAATCAGTCATGTCGTGTCTGCCCTTTCATATCTTTATTTAAAAACTCATACCTTGTACACCTATATACTTATGCCTGCATGCATCATGAAAAACAAGCCCGCAAGTAGTAATTCTTCTGAATAAATCTTCACTGCCACTTCTGTCATTCCCCAAAACTCACCGCTAAGATACAGTAAACACGTGTGTGCTTTTATGGGTTCTATTGTACACAGATGTACCCCTCTGCGGCAATCTGCAGACATCATGGAACCGCTGTGTAGCAATATATCGCTTTGGTGTTTATGTCTTCTGGGCTTCTTTGTATGCATCAGACCTTGAAATGATATTAGCCAGCTCCTCTGACCATGTAAAGGCATTGCAATAGGAATGGACACCACAAAGTGGCTAAACAAATATAATTACTTTTCAAGTAACATTAGTCACTATTCACATTTGTTCACCCTTACTATGTTGTAAAGATTTGTACTACTTTAACACATAGGCACACAAGCATTACTTTCGGCACTTTGTACCAGTCATCAGCCGCCAGGCTCCAGCCAGGGCATTGGTGATGTCACGCCTATCTTACTTTGCATGAGACACAGACATGCCCCGCCCCCTCCAGCCACCACCATTTGGAATTCTGCACCAAGGTCATCGTAATAAATGCAGCCGCTCTCTCTCTCTCCACATAATCTAAGTGACTTAATTCTTCAATTGACATCTACCACAAATCTATCAGAGACTATTTAGTTTGGAAAAAAGACTCTTACAAAGCTGAATTTGCTGTTTTCAAGCCAAGAAGAACCTTTTCACGTTTTTGGGATTCAGATTTAAACAAAAAGTAGGAGAAAAACACTTTTTTTAACAAAAAAGTTGAAGGCATTTTGATATTTACAGCAATGAATGTGAACATTAAACATTACGCTTTTGCAGCCTCTGATTATCCAAGGTTTAGAGACAGTTACCCAAACAATATAGCTGATTGTCCTTGAAAACGGAACAGGCCACAGCCATAAAATGACAGGAAAACGAATCAATTGTTGAGCACCGAGACCACGTTCAAAGGTGGCCTAATAGTAACAATTGTTCACCTCCACATATTAATGAATGGGTTCTTTATTTTCAGTTCAAACAAAGACAGATGCGCGATGAGGGTAGACAAAAAGTTATACTAAATACAGTGCAAGATATTAATCTCTTCCACCAAGGCCATGGAAATGAATACGTTGTGAGGAATTTTAGATGGCTACATGGATGAGGTTACTGACCCCTCATTGGGACAACATAACGCTGAATTAGGCAGACGTAGGCAGGAAGCTATAAACAGCTCATGTGGAAAGACGGAGTGGGATTGTGGGCCATTTATGCTGGGTAAACCCGTGATTTTACCCCGGTTCATTGTGTATTGGTCGTTTGAATGTTTGCATCTAGATTCTTTGCTTGGAACCTAAAGTGAAGACTCAGGATTTAAACCACACCGATTTTGAAAATATCAGTGCACAAAGACATTACAATCTTAGCATACTGTGCAAGATGATGGATTTTTCCTTTAGAAGGCAATAAGGAAGACCAGGGGTTAGAAATCAACCACTTTCAATACACTTTCACTGCCAGGCCCAAATTAGTACACACATATAATGTTGGATAGTGGGGGTAAGAAAGACACGATCAGAGTCTGGTAATTCATTTCTTGTTATTCCAATAAAAAATACATTCATACAGAAATATAACAATTTAAAATAAAAATTTGGAAAGAAAAAAAATACAAAATTTTACAAAGATTCTTAAAATAACAGGGGATTTTGACAACATGAAAAGTATCAGTCATAGATATACCTGTTAGTTAAGTTGCAAACAAAACATGAGGCTTCATTAAGGCTCAATTACCATCTGAATGTGACTGGCTGCTGTCTCTAAGACGAGATGTTCTTTCCCTTGACCCTCTCCCTTTGCTTTAGTTTAATTGCTGCAAAGTCTTTCAAGATTTTTAAACCGCTAATCATCTGCCATCAATATTTCTCTGCTAAACCATGCTTGCTGCAAGAAAATTGGCACGGTTAACTTTTTTTCTAAACAAAACAGGGTTTGTTCATAAAGACTGAATTAGACAGAAAAATGACAAAATGTATAATACGCGGTTACTCGGTTATTCTGTTCCGTTTTTAACTTATCTCATTTAGTATAACTGTGAATTATCTTTTTAGATTTACAAAGAAATTGTTTTTATCATTGTTATTATTAATTTTTTTGGTCCTTACACTATTTTTTTTTTTTTTTTGCAAAATGATCCATGTTCAAAACCGTACACTTAAAGACACTTGGTTAGTTTTACATATATTATTATTCGATTTAGAAATGTACACTTCTGTTCAATGATTCAATCTCTCTAAAAATCCTGGTCACCACTTTTATCTTATGCCTGACTAAAACAAAGCACTCCAGACAGGTCAATAACCAACCTCCAGAGTCAGCAGTCTGCAACAGATTTTATGCCAGCCGAGCCTTTAGCAATTCATTAAAAAGATGCAGGACAAGGCAAGGGCCGTCCAGCCACAGCTTGTTAATTACAGTAAATCTTTAGGGTTTTTTTTTTTTTTTTTTTTTTTACTTCTCTTCAGTATCCACTGCAGAGAATACAGGTCTAAATTTTAACAAAAAGGCAACAATGATTCTCTATTAAGTCAGTTGACACAAAACAACCTCCCATTTCTGCTTTCAGCTGAATTTTTGTACCTTTTAATTAAATTTACATTAACACAAATTGTGTAGAGTTGCTCATATACAATATATACTACACAGTAGTAAAGAAATAAACTTGATTTAAGTGCTCTACAAAAAAAATTCCTCACGTCAAGATTTCCTTTTTTTTTTTAAAGATTATGAGCAGAAAGTTGATCTTGTGTCTCTGGGCCCCAATTAATGATGTCATCTAAGATGATGTAATCTAATAACTGATGATATCAATTTGCTAAGTTAAGCGGACTTGAAAGCTACAAGTAAAGGGTGAAAGTTCAGTGAATTGCAGCCTTAATAAAGCTTTTCAACCACCCATACCACTATGTGTGACCCCCTGGGGAGTAATCTCTTCCTCAGGACAAGGTCACTTGCATAAGGCACCATTAAGGTCAATAGTGCATTAACAGGTAGAAAGGAAAAAAGAAAATTAGTCCTCAAGGCATAAATAAGTGAAAGAAAAATAGCTTCATGAGTAAATCAGTTGCTAAGCAATAGTGGTCTCAACCCCAACCCGCCCAAACCCCCCAAAATTGTGCCTTATGCACAATATTGTAACATTGAACCATTTGTATGTAGCTGCACTTTATAGGAATCTATTTGCAGTCCTGTGACATGTAACAGGAAGTGTACAAACCCTAGAACCATGCAATACCTGTCTATTATACTGAAGTTATAGTTGTGTTATATCTCTAAGCACACAGCTTATACAATGAACTATAAATGAGCTCTGTAGCATGTAAAACAAGCTACTTTACACATTGCACATTTAGTAGCTGCACCAAACACCAAAAAGGCCCTCTCATTCAGGTAGGGGGGGTTTCTGCCTCCTTTCGGATGGGGGCTGCCGATGTCCATTGGACAGCAACAGTATTTTTTTGTTGTTTGTTTGTTTGTTTTTACACCCCCTAGGAGACACTAATGAACCACCCCGTCCCTCAAGTCCAGGCTCACTTCTCCACTCACCAAACACAGACTCGTTCTGTCGCACGCCTACCCATGACCAAACATAAAAAACAAAAACTCACTCCTCACCACCATTCAGTCCACAGCGACTCTGGTACCTCCTAGCACACAGGACACTCACACAGCCAAACCTTCCCGGCACACATGCTCACTGTAAAGATCTTCTGGGAGCTGAACAGGTGATTATAAGCGCATTTGTTTAAGAATCTCTCAAACACCATGACACATATTTACTCATTTTCTCCCCCCACCCTCTAAATTCAACCCCTACTCCCTTGCGCTTCGCTGCTTCATATAGGATTTTGTTTTATGTTTCCACAACCTTCGAAACACCTTCTCCAAGAGGTCCTGGAGGCACTGGGTATGGTGCAAATGGCATGCTTTGGCTGGAGCACACTCCCCTCCCTCTGGGCAGTTCAACCTTGAAGCAGGTCAGGAGACAAGACTTCCCCCTTGCTCTTTCTCTCCCTGTCCCGCTCACAGGTGCCTCTTCATATGAAGAGCTAAATGGTCAGACCTAGAGAAACACCTGGAAAAAAGGGGGAAAAAATTAGAAACCTTTAGACCCTGGAATCAGACTGCAAAGGTGCATTTGACCACAGCACTTTCCTCACTGTAGAAATCAAATTCCAACAGATATTGAGCCTACAGTGTTACCTTTTTTCCCCCCCCCCTTTTGTGAATTTAATCAGATAACAAACAAACAAAAAAAAATCACATCAATCTGCACTACACATTGACTACAAGACTATACCGACCTACATTACAAGGGAATGTAAATGCAGTTATACACATTTAACGGAAGGGAAACAAAGAGAACGGTTCTGATTAATATTTTATGTCCTAAACAAATTAGATGAAAGTGATCATACCTGTCACAATGACTGCATTTAAATGGCTTGGCACCAGTGTGCTTCCTGAAGTGTCTCGTAAGCTCGTCGCTTCGTGCAAAACGCCACTCGCATCCTTCCCATGAACACCTATAAGGCTTTTCACCTTCAAAATAAATAAATTAAATTACATTATATACATGTATTATATATTAACAGTTCAACATAGTACTACACCTAACATCAAGTCATTGCACCACAGAAGTGATAAGCACAAAGAAACACTCACCGACCGCATATTGTGTGCTATACTTGACATTCAGTAACATACAATACTGACGATGCAAAGAAGGTATGGTCTGATAACACAACAACTGGTGATATTTTGAAGTCTTACATAGCTTACACCCCCTTACTCAGCTAGCTTCACAAACACTAAGAATGCTCGGAATGCAGAAACTCCTCTCTCAGAGAGCAGGGGAGCTCGTAAAGAGAGTCAGGGGCCATGTTCCCAGTGACAGCAACAAGCTACAATTAATCTTAAAGCCGATTCAGACAGCCATTTAAAAAAAAGGAAAAAGAAAGAAAGAAAAAGAAACTCATGACTTGAAGTTCTCTCTCTTTCCCATGGTGAAATTCAATCTGTTTTGATAAGCCGTGTCCCTTAATTCAAACAAGGATCCCATCCCCCTACATCAAGACACATTCCAAGGAGGCTAGCTAATAGTTTTGGTATTTAGTCCAGCAAAGGGTGACAGCTATATAACTTTATCTACACAGGTTTTGACACAAACTGAAACCCACAACTGTAAAATGTTTTAACATACAAGGACTCCATGAGTTAACAATGAAAAATCATACAACTCCCTCAGGAAGAGAAAGAAAAAATGAATGAATAAAAACTAAATGTAGCTTCATACACCACAAGAATAACCTTCTGATAACAGCGAAGCTGACGTCTATCTGATGTCATCCTCATATTTCTGAACCTTTGCCCAGAAATAATGCAATAAATGTTTATGTTGACATGACATCAACACAAGGGCAGTCCCACAGATATTTAACCAGGTGAGGCCTACTAACCTGTGTGGGTACGCTGGTGTGCTTTTAGGTGTGAACTTTTTGTGTAAACCTTCCGACATCCATTGAAATGACACCTGTGCACGCGTCTCCTGCCATCTGGTGAAGTTTCTCCATTGGAGGGGCTTGTCTTTTCCATATTTTTCCCAACCCCTCCAGCTCGGATCTTACTTGACAAATTTAGCTCTCGTGGTACACTGTGCCACACCGGTGGGATGGTGGGCTCCACGCCAGCCTCCGGGGAGGACGGTGGGGTGCTGATGACAGAGGAGCCCAAATGCTCAGGACTGACCAAAACGCCTTTCAGAGGGTTCGACGTAAAGCCGCAAGCGGGCGAGAGCTCCCCCCAGCTGTCGGAGGCCTCGCTGCTGGCATCTGAGTTCAAGCTAGTGGTCTCCGAGATATGGTTATCCTGACTGTCCTCTTCCTTCAAGTGAGGGGCTTTTCTGTCAGACTCCCCCTTGTCACCGCACGCCAAAATGAGTTTGCTCCAGAGGTCCTCCTGGGAGTCGAACTTTATGTCAGATGCAGAGACATATGGCTCACTCTGGAGGTATCGCTCTAGCTCCAAACAGGTCTAATGCAAAAGGAAAGAAGTGTTGTGAATGAAAACATATGAAGTGATATTTCATGGCACATTACTTCAAAATAGCTCATGTTCTGGTTCAGATAATTAGAGATAAACCTAGACCTCAAACCGTCATGAGGTCATGTACTTCCAGGACTAAAGTTAGTCTGACTTGATCATTCACCTTTCAAGACATCAGATCAAGATCAGTACCCGCTACACTGTCTGCCACCTTCTGTCACCACTCTATTCACTTTGTGTCAAATAATTTATTTTATGGATATAATGAACAACACACACATACCATCACAGAAAGACCATATGGGAAACGGTGCACTAAAAGAATAGAGCTGCCTTTGATTGGTCAGTTTTCATATCCTTGCCCAATATTAGTTAAAAAAAGCCACATTTTTGTTGCTGATATTACTAATACTACTAATGACTATTATTCAGGAACCAGGCAATTATCACGAGACAGGCATACTTAAATAAAACTAGTACTGTCACGCATAAAGATTTTATATTAAAAAATAAAGAATAAAAATTGCCGCAACAATTGAAAATCGACTCCTCTACTAAGTATAGATCTATGTTTCACAGTGGACTGGGTCTGTGAAGCTATTTAAAAATCGCAGATTGCAGTGAAGAAGAACTTGGCTCAAACCTCAAATGCCTGTAGGAAACTACTTGGATTAATTTCAATCACGTACCAACTGCAAAAATGTCTGAAGGAAAACGCACGCTGATTGGGTATGCCTGTCAGGATTTAGCCTATTTAATAACCAGCAGTGTTTAACACATCTCACTTATTATAAATCCATAAATAAGAATTTAAAGCGGCGAAGCTTTAAAAAAATTAAGTTTCGTACTGTGATATTAGAATCGTACTGTTTATTTACAAGTTTATAATTAAGCAAAACGGTTTAATATATATAGAAAAACATCTACACTGTAAAATAAAATAAAAATCTGTTAATACTGATCCTTTTCTAAACAGTGTTAATAAACGCAGCGGTTTAGATACCTCGGGTGTTTAATTCTATATTCCACACAAACATGTATCTTTAAATTAACGTAGGCTGAAGACTGATAACTTCAAATTCATAAACACCAAAAACGGGTTAAAATGTTCGGAGATTTTGATGTATTAGTGTGCAAGTGCTGCGCAAGTGACGTTGCGTCAGAGCCTCATTCATTTAACTAATCATGGTGTCGCGATTTTGTTTTGCGTAAAACAAAGTTCGTATTTTAGCATTGTGCATCACTTAAACTTGTTTGGACTTAATTGTGTGTGTGTATATATACAGAGAGAGAGAGATACACATACATACACCATTAAGTCCAAACAAGTTTAAGTGAGATATATATATATATATATATATATATATATATATCAGATAAATTTACTCGGAACTTCGAGTTAAAATCCAGATGTCAGTACCATATGTAAGTAATTTCCTGTAAACAGTCAGCTAACAAACCTGATGCGCAAGAAAGGTAATTCAAATTAAGGAGTCACATAATCACAGTCTAAACGCTTACCAGCGGACTGAGTTATTTCTTTTGCAAGTCGATAGCATTTTGGTATATTTCGTGGACAAAAAACACGCAAAGATCACAGTTAGTATGGTGCTTTCAATATTTGTAGATAAAGCCAACTTTGTAATCGGCCAATCAAACAGCAGGATAGCTGGTATTCACTTGTGTTGCTTTAAACATCACCCAACACCAGTATTAAGTTTCCAAATATGTTTTTAAAAACGCATTACCTGCTGCCAATACTCCTCAAGGGATGGTAAAGCTGAAAAGTACCCAGTGTCATGTACAATCTGAAGCTCCTGAAAGATGCTGCACATCGGTAAAACATCCATTTTAATCCCAGATGTAAACAGGCAATACCTATATAAAAAGGGGGAAAAATGTAAATGTTCGTATTTGAAGCAAGTGACCTTGGTTACTTGCCCAAGCAACTGCAAAGCAATACAATGTTGCGTTTCCCGTTCTAGGACTCGCTAGATTCTCAAATGCATCCAAGCTATTTGCAATCACTGAACTAGCTAACTGCAAGATCTCCGCTTTGTAAACTTCCCTATTCAAACCTCGCAGCCAACCTCCCCCCTCGTGACAATATTACGCTTTTAAAAAAGTGACCAATAATCTCGAACCTGGTTCACAGGACCAATCATGCAATGTCATGACATGAAATCGTCTCCTCTCTGTTAGCAAATGGTAACTTTTATTTAAGATTTCCTTCATGCCCATTGGACGATGTAGTTTCTATTTTTAGAATAGTATATATAAATTGGGCTTGTTCCTTTTTTCTGAGAATGTCGCCACTCGTCACTGTAGTTTTGCGGTCAGTCGCAGCAGAGTGCGCCGGTCAATGTTTTCTGGAATACTTTTATGAACAGATTATTCTTTTATCGAAATAGCGGTTTCAACGAGTGTGTATAATGTAAAAAAATATGAATTGTTTCTTCTGAATTTTATATGTCGAGTGCCCGTGAACTCCGCATAGATTTTAAACTGCTTCTGTTATGTAGGCTACTAGAAAAAAGAAGGGGACTCCATTTTGATGGAATTACATATAGTCTAGATTGGAAGTACTTTCCGATCTCTTCTGGAAAATAAGATATTTAAATAGTTCAGTTTCTGTAAAGCTGCTAACGTTGTCATCTCCCCTTAGCACGTTAAAGATGGCACTATACATTTCCACGGGGGGAGCCAAGGACCACATCGCATACGACTCTACGTAAGGCACCGGTAAATAATCTTAGAGTAAGTGTTGCGTACAAAGTTTGAAACAAATACCGTTAACTCAAAACTCTACTTGTTTGTAATCTCTTCTTTAAAATTATAAATAAAAATAGTGCATTACAAGGACCCAGCATTATTAGCGGTAAGACATTCCAATAGTAACTGGTTTGCAACAGTTTTGCACCTTCAAACAACAATAAAATGTTTTTTTTTCGTGTAATTTACATGTGTCTTTATTTATTTATTATTTTTATGTACAGACCTGGTCTGAGTTTAGTATCCCCATGTTAATATAACTCCTATTTGGCGGCCTTTTATTCCGTCTGTGAATGTCAGATGAGACATATCTTGATCCCAAATAGATTGTATGTGCGCACCCTTTTTAATCAAGGCCTGTTTATAACCAAGCCAGCTTCATTTGCAATTTTCACACAGTGGAGTACTGCCTAAACTGGACTGTTAAATCATGGCAGTATTAGCGTGACTCATTCAGATGTAATTACGGTTATCAATGATATTATATCGCTGTTTCATAAAAACAGTACATTTTCTAGTAACTGACTATTGTAGAATTATTATTGTGTAGAATCAATGGTTTATATCCATTGCAAGGAAATTTTCTCCAAATTCCTTCATGTATGTTTAAGTTGATTAAATTGAGCTTATGAATTGTTTCTAGGTGGTTGTAGATAGTAAAACATACCATAAGTGTGTCCATTGAAGAACACATTTAAGGAGACACATTTTTAATATATCCAACCTATAATAAATGGCACATTGTGTTCTATATCAACAAATGGATGCATTCGCACTTCCTGTGTGTTCCGTTGTGAGGCTGAACATGCTGAACACTCACAGTCATCACTTTTTGCCAAATCGAAGTAAGCAGTAGTAGCAAGTGTACATTTTACAGCGTTGTAGAAACATTTCCATGTAACTCTTGGACACTCTTAGATTATTTATGTAGAATGCCATTTAATCTGGAGATTTCATTAAAGATTACAGATATTTAATTTAGGTGGCAGACTCTAGGCAGAAGCACTAGCCAATTCAGAATTTACCTTGTCTCCTTCCATGGTGCGTAAACCTACATACAAGTCTCATGTGCTCTTGGTAATATAGCAATTTAACATCTGCTTTTAACATATATCTGTCATGAGATAGCATGAGGTAGAAACGGTGGGTGATTACAGAATTTTTACTATTATTTATGGATTGTAGGGAAGTATGTGGAAATTATTGTGAGAGCATTTAGAAAAAATACAATATTTTACACACATTTTCCTGTTTTCCTTAATATCTAGGTGTGCTTCAAAAAAGAGTACATTTTATAATTACATAAGGCCTTTAATTAAGTTAATGTAAATGAAAACAAACCACTACATTCAAGAGTTAAGGAGAGCTGTGATAAACAACATTTTGGAACAGAGCCCCTTTGTTGTAACCAATAGCATAGTCTGGTGCTAACCAGAGAAGAACTGAGTCTCTTTTGTAGCTTTCGGCTGTAGGCATATTTGTATCTCTAAGCATCTGATTTGGTCATATGGTGATGTTTTCAGAATGGCAAAGCAAGCACTGATTGCCATTTCACAGAAATGGATCATACCATTGGACAAGTGATTTTCCGGGTAAAAATGCTAGATATTTTAAGAGGTTTTTGAACTGAATGCATGCAACAAGGAAACAATTTCAAATTCACTTTATTGTCCACTGTATCAAAATTCCTTTGTAATACAGGTAAAATTGTTATAGTAGACACATATTATATTATATCAAATTGGGAAGAATTGATCTATTGGCAATGCATTATTGAATGCGTAAGAGGCCATGACATCTATATAGTCCTATATAGTTAAAATATATATATTCAGAATGGATTGGTTACCCGACCCGCGTGCTCGGGAGATCCGGCAGCGTGCTCGGGAGATCCGGCAGCGTGCTCGGGAGATCCGGCAGCGTGCTCGGGAGA
>JAOYSI010004942.1:0-13899 GCA_025775065.1 Hiodon alosoides
TCTTTTACCCAAGATCAGTTCTGTACGGCTGTTCTCCCCTTCCACTGCCCAGGCACTGCACCGGCTATTTAGAAATCAGCACTGCACACAGCATGAAGAAATCAGCACTGCCTTTGCGATGTTGAAAACAGCACATTGAAGCCAACACTACCCTTGGAATGTAGAAATCACCAATACCCTAGGAATGTTGAAATCCAACTCTCACACAGAATGAATTATTAAAAAATAAAGAAAAAAAATAAGTATCTTATTTTTATTGACAACAGTAATGATGTTAATTAAACTATATTATTGACAGTATCTTGCTGGTCACCAGTTCTGTAGTAAGATTTTACATGAAGCTTCACGTCAAAGTATTTAATGACATATATTCATTCTTCCTCACACTAAGATTTAACTTTGATCTTTGACATTCTGTGATGGGGCCGTAGAGACCACGGATCTTGTTCTTCTTCTGCCCTTACAGACTCAAAGGATTGTAAAAATTTTCAAATGTTTCATTTTTTATAATGTGAGATACATTTGCTGTCGGAACGTGCTTATAATGAACTGTTGAGAAAAGCACCTAAAGGAAAAATAAATTATTTGTAGTTTATTTTTTCCACATAAATACACACAACGTTACAAATAGTACATTATTATTATTTTTCAATAGTAGCACATATGTTGTGAGCATTAATTTTTTAAAATAAAAAACTTTAAACATGAAAAAAGGAGAGAAAAAAAGATATAATAATGCTATATTGTTTTTTGAATGGCTCGTTACCAGTGGTCTGGGTCAAGCTTAAACCTAGTTTCGCAAAAATAAAATTTTTGTCTTAAAAAATAAAAGAAAAATAATTAGAAAACTAATCTTGTAATTTATCTTCTCCTGGGCTTGGACTTCCGGAATCTTTTTCGTTGATTGATATGGTTCATGTCCAATTCTAACTGAAAAGTAGTGTCAAATTAATAAGATTAAATGTTACAATGCATGCATAACATTGCGTTTGCAAAAGTATCCAGAATAATTATTTGTACCCCATCAACTTATTGGAATGGTTATTTGTAGATTTTAACTTAGTTTTGTTATTACAACCCTTACCCTTAGATTTTCAGTCAATCTTAAAGCAATACACATGTTTTGGTTTTATAAACTAAAGCAATGTCAAATATTTGGTTGAAACAGCTAAACGCCAACAGCTAAATGTTTTTAAAAATCAAGTGGGGTTCCGACCTTGTGAAATAATAACGATGTGAATGCACTTTTCCATAAAACATTTGGCGCCAACAACGGCAGATTGATTAGTTTTTATTTTGTTTGTATTAATACTACAATGTGTGTAAAATGCATGTAATCTCAGTTTTAAATAAATATTATCTACAAATATAAACTATACTAAAGTTACAGTATTTTGACCCAATAGTTTCGTACGTTTTTGCTTTAAACATGACAGAGCTAGCAAGATATCTAGACGGATGCATGTCTCAACAGCAAATAAAAGTGCTATTGCTAGGGTGAACAAATAGAAAAAAATGCTCTGTATTAGCTTCTGTATGTATTGTATAAATATTAAAATCCCCCCCTGCAAAGTTACATCATTCGAGTGCAGGACTGGATGCAGCCTGCTTTGACTGGGGGTGCAGTGAAAATTTCTGGGGAGTATCATGATGGAATAAAATATAAACAGTGTAGCCCAACTCTGCACCCCTCTGAATCTGGCCATGTTCCGAGTGCAATCTGGAGTTTTTCTATATCTATCTTTTACTCTTCAACCCCAAATACCAAAGATACATATTTCACAAATGCCACATATAATATCTTATTGGAAAAAAGACAAATCATTAATTTAAGATTAGTCTGATCTGTGCACCGCCTTTTCCCACGAAAAAATTAAACACCAAAGAGTTTACATTGAATTTAGACAATTATCTCCAGTATCCTTTCAACCACAGTTTGTCAAGGCACAGCTGTCTGTCTACTATGTTAAAAGAGTATTGTTGTACTACTGCTATAAATATTAAACCGCTGAAATTGTTTGTTTTCTCTGACTGCTGAATGGATAAAACAAAGTAAAATTACTTTTAATACCAATTAAAATATGACCATTCAAACCAAATCAAATCAATATTAATAATAATATAGCCTATTAGTATACATTTTCAAAGGGTGCATACTGTTGGAGCAGACCCTAATGCTGACAGCATCAACGGTCAATGAAAGCTTTTTGAAAAAAATTCAAGGCTAAGGAATCGTCAACATTTTTGTTGTTTCCTATAAATAAACTGATTTTCTGGAATAGTCAACATTTCCCACATTTTAGCATATATTTAACAATTTTACTAGGTTACAATATATGTACATATGAAAACATATCGACAAAGCACAATTTTGATCTAGTAATATTTTTGGGTAGTGATACTGTTTCACTTGTTTAATGTTAAGTTTCAACATCCTGCTTTTTCAACAGAAAAATTTAAGAATACCATCAAAATAATTTAAGAGGTAGGCTAACATAATATACATGGTTAGCGAACACCTGAGATGAACTGATATCATCGCATTAACATGGAACTAACCATAATAATCAATAACTAACCTAAAAGTTAATTAATACATCATTTTAGTACTTACAAATTCAGCTGGATCATCTTCTTGTCGATCCCTGTGGGGCTACTAACGACGCATGTGTAGTTTGTGGCAAAATCATAGTGGACAATTTTTTCAAATTTCAAATCCCTTTGAATGAAACCTTTGCCATTTTCCATGTATGTTCTTAAAGAAAAGGGAGAGTGTTTGCGTTTTGGTGAGTAAAACATTTAATAACGCCTCCTGGTTATCTAGACCAGAGGTTCTTAAAATCCTGTAGTTCTGGGACCCCTTTGGTGTGAATTAAAGTTCATCACGGACCCCCTCATAGTAAGGATACAACTTCAAATATATAATTACAGACTTTTACAAGGACCCCAGTTTGAGAACCCCCTGATCTAGACTCCTTTTACTGCCCTGAAACTTACTCCTCGCTCCCCTCCCAGACCGTGCCATTGGGGTATGCCTTCTCCACAAAGGTGCCATTGACCAGCCAGTAGATAAGTGTGAAGTCATCTGGAAACCCTGGCTTCGCTTTGCAGGATACTGACAGCGGTACTCCTGTACCAAACAAACCGCATGCATTTTTGTTAAAATCAGCATCGTTTGGTTAAGTGATTTGTTTATCAGACATCTAGATACCACATCGCATCACCAAATAAATAATGTGCTCTTACCAGAAAGAAACTTCTTTAAAAAAACAGGTGTTAAACTATAAAATTAGATTTTCTAATTTTGGTATAGTAATACCAGTAATTTGGTATCTAATTGGTATAGTACATATTTTACTAACAAAATTTGTCCTCGAATCGCAGAACAGTTTGAAATTTCATTGCATTTTATGTTGGAATTAAAAAACAAAAACAAACAGAAACTCCAGTGCCAAATGGGCAAAACTGGAACATATTTCCTGAGCCCAGAGGCAGAGGAGAGAACTCCTGGGAAATTCTACATTACTATGTTCAAAACACGTCAGTGACGGTACATGCTTACTTTTTCCAATATATTATGTGGATTTTCCATTCATAATATATGAATATTATGAATATAATATTCATAATTTAAATTAATCTTTTAAGATAAAGATAAGTTTAATTAAATTAAGATAAATTTAATAAAAACTCAAAATAAGAGCTACCTTTACCCAGTGAAGCTCTGACTCTGGATATCAGTTGTATTTTTGGAGGTTCGTATGCTAAAATTGACAAAAGGGTGTTAGAGCAGAACAGAACAGAACTAAGAGCTATTCATATTTCCATTTTATTTTTTGAATAAGAAACCAGTACACTGTGTAGTGTTCTAAGGACATCAGGACTGCACGGCCTGACTGACCTATATTCATGTCGGTTTACCATGGCACCGGTGCACCATGGAAGTTTTGATTAAAATAAGTAACATTAAAAAAAATAAACAAATGACTTGTCTGTGAAGGCCGTTTATAATTATAATTACAAGATATATAATTATACTTATTGTAGCACACTGAGAAAATATGAGGCCATTTAAAATTGTTAACTTATTGTTATCAGCAGAGCAACAACTTCAAACTCAAACACACCTGTAGTGGCCTCAGCCATCAGGTAACAGAGAACGCTCAACAGAGCCACTCCCATAGGTTTGGCCCCTGTGGACAAAAAAAAATTAACATCACTGCTGTCATAAACAAACAAGCATATATGTAAAGTAATAGCCCTCACACACAGTCACATTTAAGGAATTTCCCTTCTCAGGCTGACAGTTCCTCAATGGTGGTTGGTCAGCAACGGGTCTACAGGTTTAACACACACTCACAGATATCAAATCTTGCGAGACAAACCCTTTGACTATACCGTTATAGTACCCCACTGTCAGCAAATATTCACGTTAGACCTAAGGTACTATTTACTGGTTAAGTCAGAATGGAAACTTGTCCAAAAGGCGTTTCCCTGGCATAACAATCTTACACCTTTTTTTATTTATTTTTTACCTGTAGACATGAGATACTGCATGCTGGATACTGACAGGATAAGTAGATTCTAACCCAGCCCCTGCACTGCTTTTAAACACCCAACAACACTTCCTCTTTTTCTACATGAACCAAATTCGTACATAACCTTTTCCATGGCATGTGAGAGTGAATAGAAATGAGTCAACAAAATTAAAAGGTCAACAGGGATTTCCAATTTGCTTGGAGACTTACAACCTGAAACACAAATTGAGCACCAGAGACCACAATATATTCATGAATATTTAATACTTTGTTACCAAATGTTTGAAACGGTTCTTCCATTTATGGTACCTGTTCAATAAATTGTCATAAATGGTACATAGGCTTGGAGGATTTCAAGAGTTATTTTTGCTAGCCTTTTCAAACTTTAATAATAATGAACAAAATTCCTTTTCAAATCTTATTTATTTATTATTTTGGTAAAACTGGGGTGATCTGATCAGGAAGCAATCTTACGTATAATTATGTTCCATTCACAAACGTTGTTTAAACATAAAATGGAGATGAGCAATTAATCCAGCAGCTAAATCAAATCTGAACATTGTATGTTTATTATTTTTGGTTTGAGCATTTAAAGATATTGCGCATTGAAAAATGAACATTGAAATCTCCCAAGCCTAGTCAAACCTCACCAATAATTAGTTATTCAACATTCAAGTGACTTTCCAAACCGACCTAAGCTTCATAAACTATACACCAAGCATTAACAACCAAGACTGTAGAAATTCAAATAAGACCAGAAAATTAACATAAAAACGCACTTTGTCGGCATATTAGTTTTTTTTTTTTAAATAACATTTACGGCGCTCTCCGACATGACCTGATCCCAGAGGAGATGATCTGTTGTAGAGTAAAGGGTATATGACGAGTTGTTTTTGCAGAGTAAAGGATGCACTAGTGCACTCAAGGAGCCCTAACAGTGCATGAACTTCAAAGTTCAGCTACACGTTTCAGTGCGCAGATAAGAAATGGTACCCGCTACTCCTACCCCTTGGCAAAAGGGACAGAAAGCAGAGAGAAATCAGGCCCCACATTAGGTTGAGGGGGCGGTGACAAAACTCCTGGCCATCCAGAATCTAAAAATGAAAAGAAGAAAACTTCACAGCTTTTTAAAATCGAACTGATTTCAAATGAGAAATGTCAAATTTTTTGTGCACTCATTCCTTTGAAAACAGTATAAAGGAACAAAAATATTTAACCCCCGATTGCTGAGAAAATTGATTTTCTTTTTTTAATAGATCAGTACCTGTATACAGACACACAAATACAGGTATACAGGTGTGTTCACATATATGACTATATGAAGATTTATGTATTAAAGTTAGTCAAAAAGTCCTAGTTTTCCCCAACCAAGTCTTTTGACCAGTCCTGTAGTTTCTTTTGCAGTCTGTTCCCTGCCCGTATCCTCTCCTCTGGAGCCTTTGTTTACTCGAGTCCAAGAATATAGTTGATTCCTTGCACTAGGCCTATGATTACAGGTTGCCAGGCAACAAGATAGCGTAGCCAGTCAAGCAGCTGTCCATACATGACATGTGGTCTCTCCCAGCTGATGGGGCTTGAGTCAAGGTAATAGCTTTATTTTGATAAAAGCAGTTCTCTTTGTTTGCCAAAAAGATACTATTGATTGTCTACAAAACCCTCTAAAAACACAACCTGTGGGATATTTCCTGCCACTCCCCTTACTGACGCCTTATGCTCACCTTTAAATCCTACACACCATTCACATCTTGGAAGATGTACCAATTGCATTCCAGCATATCATGGCAGTAATGAAACTCAGTGGAAGCTATACCAAGTTTCCCCCACACTGCGGTAAGATGGTAAATGCTGCCTCAAACACAGACATTAATTATCATGACGACATTATACATTCATACCAACGAATGGACATGCAGTAAAAAATAAAATAATTCTCGCTTTCACAAGCAGTTTTTCCATGACATTAGGAAACAGCTGTAAACAGATGATAACAATGCAACAGATAATATAACTAGAAGTAGACTATGGTTTACTGAATAGTACATTGCACTTCTAAGAAATACTACTACAAATCTATTTGTTCTCTGTTATTCCATTTATGATTATGATATTAAATGCTGTACGTCAGTTTGTGTTTTCCATACGAGACATCCTGTGAAAAGAGGAACTATCTTGCCTGGTTATCCAACTCTAGAGGTCAACATGGCAGCAACTGAAACCACCTTACGCTTGATGAATCAACCCTTTTTTTAAGGGTATGGATCATTCTTTTGACATGAGTCACACAAAGAGTTTCAGTGTCACACCCTTCCTGGAAGTGTTCCGAATGTAAACGGGAAGAGGACTGCATATCTAAGGATTATGGGACCATCATTTGCTCCCCCAGAAAAAATATGTCTCATAAAAGTAATCCATAATCCCTAAATGACTGCCCCGAGAGCCATAGATCCAAAGAGTCCTGCAAGGACCAATGGGACCAATCTCCTCAAAAGCCCACTCTATCTACTCGGGGTCTCGAATAGTGCAGGAGACTGTAAAAGGATACGGGTTGCTGAACATCCTCTTGAGATCCACCTTCTCCTTGCAGTATGGACAGGTCTGTTTCTTTCCCACAATGCACCAGCCTCGTATGCAGAACTCATGAAATCTGGGGTGGAGTGGATCAAGGGCAAAATAGGCAAGCGACAAGGTAGACAGGAAGATGACCTAAGGTGTAGCTTTGGTAAGTTGACACTGGAATTCAAATCATGACAAATTTAACCGCAAATTGGCCCATACATAAGACGTTTTTGACCGATAGTAATATGTCCCATTCAAAATTTCTTAGCTTTCGGTAATTAGGTTCAACTACGCAAGCATGCCTACCTCAGATTCAATCTAAAGGCAATTCAAATTACTTCCACTGCAGTGATGGTTTCCCGACAGATTGCAGCTTGTCATTCGATCTCATGATAACAGATTCCAGAACAGAAACTGTTTTTAAGGAATCCCCTAAGGTCATTATGATGACGCAGGGCAGAATGGGAAGTGAGTTAATGAAACGGCCCTCATCAGAAACTACGAAAAAAAAGCACACAAAAAAACGTATCCTTTTGCGTTTTCAATTCCCCTTCACTGTATATGCATAAATATTCCCCTAACACAAATTACTTTTTCGATATACTTTGAATGCCAATGACTCTGATTAAGTTCTTCCACTCATAGCACAGACATGTGGTGGAAGTAGATAGATATGATAGATATACACTTTCAAAGCTATAGATGTGATTTTTTTAAAGAAATAAAGCCAGTAATATTTGCATATGTGTATTTTTTTTTTTTTTTTTAACCATGCACCCAAGGGGCATTTCACTAGGGCCATACAATTATGAGGAAATATTAATTATAAAAGTAAATCAATGAATGTTGAATGAATGATTTACTATGGAAAAAAAAAAGAATGATAATCATTTTTCGGTGGATATTTAGAGCTGTACAAACAAAACGTACTACATTCTTTTACATCATTGATAATCTACAACACTGGGATCAGATTAGTTAGTCCTTCTTGTGCCCACTGAGGCCCTACCCAAAGCCAAAATGCTCCACACTCTATTCACTCAAGTAGCTACACTGTTCCACATTGGGTCCCACCCACAGGTACAGTGCGTCACCCACAATCAGAGCGCTCAACTCAGCTACAGCCGTGATGCTCTTACTCTGGCCCGTACCATTTTCACAGCACACAGTATGCAATGGGATACACATGATTGCAGGACAGTCTGTAGGTGTTTTCGATGATGCCCTCCTCGCTGACATCCACCAGGATGGGCTGACCGCACACTGCACAGATGTTGTCCGAGAGGTGCTTGGTGGGCATGCCTGACGCACTGTAGAACTGAGGCAGGGGCGGACGGATGAGAGCATTCCACCAAACACACACAGGTGGACAAAGGTACGCACGCACGCACAATAGATAGTAATTCATAAATGAGTTTTTAATGTTTGTTTTATTTGAAACAGCAAGATTTAGTTCTTCATTTTTGACTGGGAAAACGGTTGAGGTTTCTGCACTCACCCCCACTGTGGAGGCCATGAAATCGGCACACATTTCTGCGAAGTCCCGACCCAGTACACCGTAGTACAAGCCATAGAAGAGCAGAGAGACACCGAAATCCATGGCGTCCTCTGGCTTTATTCTGGAAATTAAAAACAATGACAGGGGACGAAGCCAACCTTAGAACACCTTTGTTGGAATCAACACTGTCATATTGTGCGTTCTGGACAGAAATAGCCAGGATACTTCCCTCATACAGGCCAATTTCCCTCCAAGGCCGAATTGCTGTGCATAATAGGTCAGCATCACTCTTAAGTTGCTCTAGAGTACCGGTTCCCAAACTGCTAGACTGGTGGACCAACAGAATTCAACCATGCAGTAATACATTTGATGGTAAGCTTTAATATAACAGTACTTATACATTTGTTCATTTTTTTAAAAATAAACAATTATTTATCAACAATTATATACATATCCTGCCCCCAGACAGGGAGGGTAAGGAGGGTAAGTAGCACGACTGGCCTCCTTCAATTTAATTGCCTTCGAGCCAACAATTTACACACAGGTTATCAAAGCATCGAAAGAGACCTGGCCCATTCACTCAGGGTGGGTGGCGCAGGATTTAGCTGATGGTGCCTCAACAGTCACTTGACTGAAATCATAAGTCTGGTTCCAGTAGTAGTTTCCAAAGCTGAAAAAAGGCACCTTAATATCCAATTAGCTCTGAGAGACTCCTCAAACGGTTCACCCATTGTTGATTTCCAGTCCCCATTACAGGGAAGATTCTAGCTTAGTGTCGAGTTGAAAAATCAGACAAAAAAACTATGCACACAAGGAGTCTTGAGTATTTGATTAGGCACTTTTGGCAAAGTCAGCAAAACATTTGTGATTGACTAAGTAACGACTTATTGGTTACCAAATTAATAGTAGACTGACTTACCTAAATATCAAATTAATGCCAAACAAAGTAAACATGACAATGGTGTAGCCCACAATCCCTGTGGTGTAGCTTAGTTTGTAGAGGAGCAGGAACCATTTGTAGACCAGTCTAGTGGCAAAGAGAACACAATAATTTTGTTAAAATGGAAAAATTACAGTATAACAGACTTGGAGAGATACTAAAAGAAATAGTGTACTTCTTTTACAAGTCAAATAGAATGAAATAAATATAAGCACAGGAAGTTTCAAGAACAGGATAGACTTGTGGATAGAAGCCAAGTGGTTAGAACACAATGTTCATTTCGAGGAGGCCACAACCTTAATCAGTGTTCAATAGCAACAAAAACAGCTGATAAGATAGATGGTGAGTGGCACACCCATCACTATTAAACATCTGGTCACTGAAATATCCTCGAATGACTAACCCCAGCAGGATGACACACCAGTGTTTCCAACTTTATTTGGGTTGATGTCGCTTGTTACACTATGTCCTTTTTCTGAGGTTGCAGCACACATAAATAACCAACAAGTACCTTTGAAAAAAGATTACAGGTAGGTCCAATGCTCTCTCCAGACTAATTTGTTTTAATTTGTTTCTCCCACTTTCTGTAAAAGCATTATAATAATATTTTAAAAGCATTAAAACAATGCAATATTATTATTTAGGTGCCATCGAAATATATTTACTTTTGTTTTTTGTTTAATAAACAACGGTCATAAGGATCAGTCCCAGAGGGAGCGCCTCACCATTTGAAGCATGCAGGTATACAAGTACGTTGGGTGGAGCTGGGCACAGTATTGTGTTACCTGGGTGTGGTGCAGTCGAGTGGTTTACGCGTAGCTCGGAAAGTGACAAGGGCGGTGACTGCCGAGAAGATGAACCACGTCACAAGGAATCGCCACCAGTGGAGCTTGGTGGTGAAATACAGAGGGACCACCCACATCTGGAACAGAGTCACCAGCTGGAACAAAATCCAGTTCTTAGAAACTACCAGTTTATTCCATCAGATTAAGATTTTAAAAAGTTAATACAGTATGATAAAACCCAGATAATGCTAAAATACCTGCGGCTCAATAAAAAAAAAAAAAAATTAAATCAGCCATATTTCCTCTTAACAAATTAAAGGGAGAAAAATAAATCACATTAAATTTTAGCTTTTTGCATTCACTTCCCAGGAACATAGAAAATACAGAATTCTACCCCCATCTAGTGAACAATAATGGAACTACAGACTAAAACGGTAAAATCCAGTTTGAACAAACTCACCACACACTTATGCTTCAATATACCCCATCTCATCTGAAATGATTCTAAACTGTATTATAAATCAACTCAACTGGAAAAAAGGGGGGGTGGGGGTTAGGGTTAGGGTCTGATGCTGTATGTGGGTTTGTAAACGGTGAGGTAAGGGAGTTACACATGAGTAACATGGCACTAGTATCTAGCAGTATTGTGTGTGTGTGTGTGTGTGTGTGTGTGTGTGTGTGTGTGTGTGTGTGTGAGAGTGTGAGTGTAAGCAACAGAGTGAGTGCAAGGGAGACTGCTGGGACTTGTGTATTTGCATAGAGGAGGGGGAAAAAAACAGTTGAACTTACATTGTAAGACTTTTGGTGCCTCTGCTTCCACTGCACCAAGAGCAGCTGGGCGATGACAAGAGTAACGATGAGGATGAGAACCATCTCGGCATGCATTGCCTCGTGGCCCTTGTGTTTGGCATGCATCCTTGCATGTTCCAGCCTGAGGTACAGGGGGAAAATACAGAGTGCTCAGTTACTGCACCCACAACTTCTCATCCAACAAGTCAATACAGAACCTGTGACCTATAGTGCTGTAGTTATTAAGAAGCTGTAATTGTAACCAATCATCATTTAAATGTCCGCCTGAAAAAATGCAAACTCGTGCCACAGCCACAAGGCTTGTATCAGCTACATTCACAGATCACAACACTGGGAAAGTGGCAACAGTGGAAATAGGCACTCACGGATTAAACTTTTGAGAAAATTAAAACAATGAAAATAACTTGCCTCCACTTTTCTTCAGCAGAAAGCTGGGATAAATCAATCTAGAAAGGGACAAAATATAGACACAGTGAAATTAAGACATTTTCGAATGCACAGAGAAATTGGTACTTTGGTTGCATGAGCCCTTCTTGTTTACAAAAATAATAAAGGAAGTTTAAAAAAAGATTTCATAAAGCACACAACATGATCTATAAATCTTTCCCTGATTTGCCTTTCAGAGTATCCAAGTTTATTTTACAAAACCACGCAATATAACGAACATCCCTCTTCTTCCATTGGGACAAAAGAAACCTTCGACAGATGCTTCTTAATGGCCAAACGTGTAAAAGTTTGTCATTGCAGTATTCTACATCCCTCTCACAAAACAGGCATCCAAGCCAACTAAGGGGGAAACACATATCCCCTCACTCAATCAAAAAAATACGGTGTCAACATGAAATTCAAACTACGCGTTCATTAAATTAATTGATGGTTCGCATCTGCGCAGTTGGGTCGAAATGGGAAGAGGAAGTCCATTCCAAGAAATTTTTTTAAAAAACGTTTAGAATGCAACATTGCCTACCAACCTTTAGCGCTACTGCCACATCAGCTCGTTAGCAAGCCGGTTAGCTCCATCACAAATTGATACTTCTTAGAATCCTTCGGGCATTTTAATACGCAACATCTGAACAAACCCCCAGCAAGGAAGAAGCAAGAAATGACAACAAATCCAGGCATCTTTTACATATTAGACCATCCGAGCTTAGCGTTTATGTCTTTTCCGACAGACTGGGACAAGCTGGCCTGTCCGCCAGGTAGCCATTATTCATAATATCGGTGAGCTAAGCAATTGTAACTGTAATAGTACAATATTTCAAATAATATAGTACGATATTAAAGATACATCTTGCTCTTTAAATTAAACAAGTTATGATATAAAATCCCAAAGCCGCCAAAATAAAAGTAATATTTCTTATTCAGTCTCTAGTTAGTTTTAGACACGAATACTTCCAAGCTAAATTTCCGCCTTAACCATCACATTCAATTATATTAACATTATTTTAATATATACGAAGATACACTGGCCATATGAACACGCTTTAAATAATACACATAATCCAACAAACTGGATTCCCGATGCATATTAAAACATATCTGAGAGATTTTCAATAATCAACCGTTTTGACTTAAGTGGATGAACGCAGTTAATGGGGTACCCTAACCTGCTGTGCTTCGTCGTGGTGTCCATGTCCGTGTCCGTGATCGTGTTCTACACCGTCAACCTCCACCTCAAACACCCCCGCCATCTTCGGGACACTGACGACGCATACCTTGCACTGTACTTTCCGGGTTGCGGGGTTGATTGGCCAATAAAAACGGTGAAAACGACTTCTGGTTCCTTTTCGTAATGCAGTAGTGGCCAATGAGAGTTGAAGAAACCGCGTTCTGCAAATGTCAAAGAGTTACTTTGCTACATTGTAGCTAAAGAAGGGTTTAAACTTTGCGGTAGAGACAGTGGCAACCAGATTATATCAGTGAAAAATTTGTATTTCCTAACACAGTTAAGACCCAATATAGTTAGCTTGCTACCTGAAGTTATAGGTGTTTAATCTAGCAAAAATTACATCCTGCCATATTGCGTATTGTTAGCAACATCTTGAAATGTCGATTATGGAATTATCGGAATTTTAAACTAAATTTTGTGACTAAATTTAAGTTTATTTACAAATAAACGAATAATTAATTTACAAATGCATTTACCTATAGTGAAATAGTGTATTTATTTGTCAACAAAACTACACTTCCCACAATTTCATTTAGAGAGGGAGTGTCGTCAATTTGCGGGAGTGATGGTACTCTCTTGCAGGCCATCATAGAATTAGAACATAGAATTACCTGTTCAGATTTACTAGATTTTAATAAGAAAATTAGATATTTTATTATGTGCTACTTGTTATACAAGCACTCGGGGACAGCTGGATGGTATCCAGTTGGTATGTTGAAGTGGCTAGTTCAACAGTTACACATTTTTTTGGTAGATCTATGACTGCGGTGATGATTACACATGTAATTTCATCCACTTTTCAGATAGGCCTGTGTGAATAAATAGCCAGTTATTGAAAGCAGTACTGCATTTTGCCCCATTAGCTGTCTAAATAATACTCTTGTTAGTTCGTTTCGTTATTTATTCTCTACTACGGTACACTTAATATTCCGACGTAATGACCCACTCTTAAAGAAACATATTGTAGCGTTTAGCACTAGAGCTGCTACTACGCGTAGTTTCAAGCATCAGACAGACACCGATTTTGCAGGAATCAATGCTCTTTATTTCACGCATGCGCTTACGACCGTCTTGACAAAGACAGAGCTGGCAGCGGAAAGAAC
>JAOYSI010004943.1:0-14485 GCA_025775065.1 Hiodon alosoides
AAAGGTTTAAATTCACTCTGTTCTTTTACCTGTCCCCCGTCCCCCTCCAAAGGTTTAAATTCACTCTGTTCTTTTACCTGTCCCCCGTCCCCCTCCAAAGGTTTAAATTCACTCTGTTCTTTTACCTGTCCCCCGTCCCCCTCCAAAGGTTTAAATTCACTCTGTTCTTTTACTTGTCACACGTACAAAAACCCACAGACATACACACACACAGACATACACAGATGTTCAGCTGTGATGTAGTTGTGTTGGTTCATGATGTTACCAAAAACACATCTCCTTAACTCATACTGAGCTAGTTTAGATGCTGAGCTACTGAGTTTACTAAATGATTGTTCAATGACAAGTGCCTCTTTTTTTCTCACTGCAGGTTTATCTTTCTGAGTGGAAGGGCCACAAGGTGGCGCTGTGCCAGCAGTCGACCCTGCAGTATGGCGAGGACTTCCTGCATGGGCTGAGCATGCTACAGGCCCTCCAGGGGCCCCATGTGGTGCTGCTGGTGGGGCTGTGTCCAGAGGACCGTACCTTCCTCACCGAGTACCACCCACTGGGCTCCCTGCTCAACCTGGAGAGTGTGCTGGGACAGGAGAAGTACCGGTCCCTCAACACCTGGCAGACCCGACTGCGCCTGGCACTGGAGTACGTCTCTGCCCTGCACTACCTCCACAATAGCCCAGTGGGCACGCGTGTCATGTGTGACTCCAACACGCTGGAAAAGACGCTCTCCCAGTTCCTTCTGACCGCCGGCTTCCACCTGGTGGTCAACGACTTGGACGCCCTGCCAGCCGCTGACCGGGCCGCGGGTCAGCTGGTCAGGTGCGGCCCCCGCGAGCTGTGGGGTGACTTTGTGGCCCCTGAGCAGCGGTGGCCCCACCAAGGCCTGCCGTTCTCCGACGCCCTCATGCCGGGCTACGACGAGAAGACGGACGTGTGGAAGATCCCTGATGTGGTGCACTACCTGCTGGGGGCGGTACCGGGGGCCGATGTGGCCCACTTCCACCTCTTTGAGATCCACGGCAAGTGCAAGATGGAGGACCCCGCCCAGCGCCCCTCCGCCCGTGACGTGCTTGGTGTGGTCAGGGCGGTGTACGCCAGCATGATGAGAGACAACCCCAGCCCTGGCTCCAGGGACATGCTGTGACCTCGACTTGTCACCTTGAAGTGTGTCTCCTATGACCTCTTTAACACAGGAAATGTGAAAAGTTCACATGGGTCGCTTTGAAGGCCAGAACCAGCCTGTGTGGTTGGGTTTTGTGTCTTAAGACCAAAAGGCACCACAAGTTAATAGGTAGTTGTGACTGACTGACGGCAGGTTTTGGAATCCAGGCTAGGAAGATATGATGCAGTTCTTTTCTATAGTTAGTCTTTTTTTTAAACTAGCTCTGAATCTGGATATTGCAAAAACGTGATTTAAAAATTTTCCCTACCCAGGGAAAGTTCCAGAAAGACTACCGTTGTCCTTTTAAGCAGGGTATTTTATCTCATCTTAAATGGTTGAATTGTTAAATTTTTTTACATTTGTGCGTAAATAAATACATTTGTGAATTTAAAAATGCCCTTTGAAAGTTTCAGTTCGTCTTTTGATCAATTCAGCTGCCGCTCTCAGGTCTGCTGCAGGAAAAGTTCAGTCATGCATTTCCGTTTCGTAGCCTTAATATTCGCCTTGGCAAATGAATCAGTGGGTTAACGGCCCAGCATTAGTGAACACACTTCTAAACTTCACGCGGGTTAGAAAAAAGTGCAAGTTTATTTAATGAAGTTTTACATCAGCAGTGACCCAGTGATACATGGTTGAAAGGCACACGTTTCTGGTGCACACAGAGGAACAGCGAGGCTTCTCGTGGGGGTTCTCATGGGTGAGGAGGGCCTAGCGCATGGTTACCAGCTCCTCGGAGGAGGTGGGGTGGATGGCCACGGTCCTGTCGAAGTCGGCCTTGGTGGCGCCCATCTTGACCGCCACGGCGAAACCCTGCAGCATCTCGTCACAGCCCTGGCCCTGCATGTGGAGGCCCACCACCTGGGAAAGGCAAACCGGTCACGAGGGGGAACGCCAAACTGCGTGTGGACCCCCACCACCTGGGAAAGGGCAGGGCAGGCGTGTACAGGCGTGTACAGGGCAGGGAGGTGTTCACCTTCTCGTCTTTGCCCACACACACCAGCTTCATCACGCACTGGGTCTTCCTAGTGGTGACGGCATGGTACATGGGAGTGAAGGAAGTCCTGTAGGTCTTCACCGCCTCCCTCCCATGGACCTTGATGGCCTCCTCTGTAACACATCACACCCCCAGGCCCTTTGATCAGTCTCTGTCAGACCTTAGTGTTAGTGGTGGGAGAGTGTGGTCGGTCTGTATCACACCCTAGTGTTAACCCCATACGAGCACCATCCCCCCGCACTCCTGCGGTTCAATAAATGCAAGACGTACCGGAACCTCTCCTCGTGCAGCTCCCCCCCCCCCCCAACGCTCCCAGTACGGTTCCAATTAAAAGTCTTGGTTAGGCTGCTGGCATTTCTCTGCGTACTACTTGTTCTGAATAGATGCATTATATGCTACCGTTGTCTTACATATAATATATAACCTTCTCCTGCGAGGGCAGCACCCTTACCCTCGGTCAGCCCAACGGTGCCAATGGGCGGGTGGCTGAAAACCACAGTGGGAATGTCGCTGTAGTCCAGGTAGGATTCCGGTTTTCCCTCGAACAGCCGGTGAGCCAGCTTTCTGCCAGCGGCAATGGCAACTGCCAACACAAAAGGCAAAGAGAGCTCATCTCCAGTTACCGCGTTATCCTGCTCCACTCAACAGCTGCTGATATCTGTTAAGCCTCACCTGTCCTGCACAGGCACTGCTAGTCTGACCTAGCTGCCGACCGCCGGAGAAGCCAGCGTTGGTAACATGGCTTTCTGTTAACTCTTTCACAGTAAAACAGAGCGTGTGGCATCGCTTTGTATTGGCGGGGTTAATGCCTTCACAGTAAAACAGAGCATGTGGCATTGTTTGTATTGGCGGGGTTAATGCCTTCACAGTAAAACAGAGCGTGTGGCATTGCTTTGTATTGGCGAGGTTAATGCCTTCACAGTAAAACAGAGCGTGCGGTGTAAAAGGCGCACACACCTGGTGTGAGCAGGGCTTGCCCACAGACGTCCCCCAAAGCGTAGATTCCCGGCCGGCTGGTGTTCTGGAATTTGTCCACCACGATGTGGCCTCTCACGTCCTGCTCCACGCCCTAGGTGTTGGGAGAGGGGGTACTTCAACAACACTGAGCGGAAGGATGTAGCAATACACCCAGAAAAGTGAAGAGTCCAGAGCCCTAAGGACTCTCCTGATCAGGGCAGGCCGGTACCTAACTAAAACGGGTTAAAGAACAAGGGAGGGACTGACATACCTGATGAGAAACTAACATGATCATAAACCGCACCCCCCACCCCCCCGTTAGGATTACGTTCTCTTGCTATGAGGAGGCACCCTTACCATCTGCTTCAGGTTGAGACCCTGGGTGTTCGGCTCGCGGCCAATGGCCCACAGTAGACAGTCCACCTTTTGGATGATATGGGTCTGCTCCTTCTGCTTCTCCACGTCTTTAATAACTAATGTGACATCCAAGCCTTCCTCTGTCTTTCTCACAGACTTTACCTGAGGATGGAGTGACATGTCCTCAGGCTTGCAGCTTTTAGACGCACGCACGCACGCACACACACACACACACATGCAGTAACACCTGCACACACAGGCTCGAAATTAACTAAAACCATTCTATTGTGAATACCCGAGCCTCAAACATAATTGCATAATTACATAATTGTGATAAATCACTGCTCTTGAATAACAGATCACATGCAGACAGAACCCATGCCAATCTGCAGGAAAACAGTCAACAAACAACTCTATCAGTTATGGTTGATACAGCCACTGTATTAAACAGTGGGACCACTACCATAATGTCTATGATCTTTATACGCCACGATAACAGTCGATCATAAGAGAACTTAATCACACACGTTTGTATCTGTGTCATGGTTCCCAAATAAGAACAGGAGTGATAGTTACCTGAGAATATTTCCACAAATTAATGCCTGAATTTTCTAACTCTTTGGTGCAATTTGAGCTTATCAAGGAGTCGAAGTTCCTCAATACCTAAAAAAAAGCAGAAGTTTAAGCAAAGATGGCAGGTAAGAGACGTATCCATCTATTTGACAATACAATACAAAGTGATAATTCTAGGCATATTTTCACAGTGCATCTAAATTTATACAACTGCCTGGTTGCTCAGTTGCATTGTGAAACATGTATTCCAACAATTTCTTTAGACCCAAGTGTAAATTTGGTGTGTCACACAGAAACATAACATTTATAACTTTTTCAACATTAGAAGCAGCAACTTGTGTTTTCCAATTGGACTAACACAGAGGGGGATCGAGTGGGTGATTGAATGAGAGTCAGACGAGATGCCTAACCTCTCCCTGTCGGATTACAAGGGAGGTCTTCGACCCCAGTGTGGAAAGGATGCCAGCCATTTCCACTGCGATATATCCTGCCCCCACGATGACGCTCTGTCTGTGAATTAAACACAGGTTTTGTAACGCCTGCACATGCATTTGCACACCCTAACTATAATCTTAGCAGAACAGTCCGTTGCATTGGCTCACTGAGCTTCCATTCGATGTTCCTATTCATTCATCAAGAGGCCATCAGGTTGGTGCTCGCCACGGCGTCTAAGCACATTTACATAGTGATTACTGCGCCACAGTGCAAACTGAGACCTTGTCACAGCTAGACTGGAGTGTCACGACCAATCAGCAGGTCAACTGCAAGGATACAATGTAGCAGAACAGGCCGCTTACTTTGGCAGTGACTCTAGTTCAAAGAAACCATCGCTGGTGATGCCAAGACTTGCTCCTGAAATCAAACGGAAGAATGATGTCACTGGAACTGGTCACGCAGTTAAAGTAATGTCACGCTACCGTTCCGTAAGTAAATCAGAACTTTACTACAGAGGTCTGCTTCGTTAGAGGGTCATAAACCAGCAGAATTACCACACAAGGGTTGCTGAAGCGTGAACACAAACAGGGTCTTACCTGGCACCTCTTTGTCATTGGGCGCAATAGGGCGCCCCCCAGTGGCGATAAGGATGTGTGGGGCCGTGTACCGCTTCCCGTTTACCTCCACAGTGGGCTCGGGGTCACTGGTGAACGACGCATGTCCATGAATGCTCATTATATTGGCCTGTGGTAGACCAGAGTGACATTCAGTTTGCCTTGGGACCAATAGTCTCCTGACCAGTAAAATGATATACAAACTGAGCGAATGTGTTCTTTTATTCTATTCAAGTCCAGATATAAAATGGTACTATTGATAATGGTTTATATCAATGCACAGTTAAGTACTGCATATCTGAACATTTTGACATTACTTATTTCGTCTTTGCTGGTTGTGTCTAACCCAGTTACACAGATACTGTTCTACATGTGGCCTATCAACCATCCACATGGTCCAAGCCACAGGTTCTGTTCAATAGAGCAGTATGTGTGGTCTATCAACCATCCACATGGTCCAAACCATAGAAGGCTTTTCCCAAATGTTCAGTATAAAATAATCCTATCATAACAATCTTAACGCATATCAATGAAGGAAAAGTTCAAAAAGATAACAAATCTGCATATACCTTTACGGTAAAATCTGAAAAGTTGCATGTTTAATCATATTTCAATAGCACCGAACACACCTTATCAAGGTTACTCTGGTAAATGCCATTCAGCCTCTTTACATAGGCGTCTCTTTTGCTCTTCAGCAGTCTGAAAGAAGTGACACACCATTAATGTTAGCTTTCTGGGGAGAGGCTTCATCTCAGATATAAAGGCAGGCTTCGCGGCCAAGGCTTTGCTGGTGAAACGCTTTTGATGCTTGTCATTTGTAGAGTAAACAAAGCCATTGTCCTCGCTGCGCGCTCCACCCCCTTTGGTGGGAAAGGCCAAGATTAGATTATCTAAGACATTTTACAGGTAGAGACACATGCCTGAAACTCCCACACGGCAACAACGGCCATGAAACCCAGACCCCACCTCACTTACGGCCAGTTAAACGGGGCGTGGCCTCCCTCAAAGCCGTAGTCTGCGTGATCGTGGAGGTACTCTGCGTGCACTGCTGCGTTCCACATCACCTTAAACACACAGGAACGGTGTTCACCTTCATGCAACAGGGCTGTAGTTCATTAATGTGTACAGGTGTTGTGTAAGCTATTCAGCTATTGATTAAAAAACACATAATAGTAATAATAATAATAATAATAATGACAGGAATAATAGTCAGAAAGCATTACCTTTTTAGGTACACATCCAACATTGACCTAAAAAGAAACATAGGTAAAAAGACATGGTTTTGTGAAATGACAATTTGGCTCAGACTTGCGTTCGACTAAAAACAGGTCCACAGTGGTATCAAGTCCTGGCAGCGTCAGACCACTGGCCGAACCTTGGCTTTTTCACGACGCAGGTGGCTGGCAGTCAACCTTTCCTCACCCAAAGCCAGCTTTGAGCGATAATGTTCACATGTATGTTCACACGTATGACTGTACGTTTCTATCAGTGATTACGTTTCCGACTATTATAGGCAAATTTCCTCTAGAGGCAGGAGGCAAAAACACAAATCGGTTACTCACACCGAAAAACGTTCGTTCCCAAAACCAAGCCACAGACCTAGTTCTTCCTCATGTAAGGAATCAACAGAAGCTTGAATATCAATTATCAATTATTAATAGCACTTTTTTGTGAGCCCAAAAGTTGTGCATATTACGTTGTGTATTGATTAGATTGCACTTTTTTATATTATGACCCTTCTTACGTTGAATAAGAGGCTGAAAATAATTCCACAATTCCTTAACCGATCCTAAATTATCTCTCTGTCGTTCTGACTACCGCCAAGACAGGCGAGACAGGCGAAATTAGAGGAAACGTATTAAATCACGCCCCATTTCCTTGTCGAGAAGTATTTTGAAACCATACTTCGCAAATTTACATAGATGCGTCCCTGTTTCCCTTTTCACAATTTCCTGAATTTCTTTTTTAAAATTTCCTTAATGGTCGAAACCAATAAAATACGTCGAGTTAACGTCGACGTCTAGGCGCTGCTGCCGGTGTCAACAGGTGTGATACACAGATATATATGCACAAGTAAGTTAATTCCCACAGTTTTTAGATAAATGCGTATATATAGAAATTGATAGTATTTACTCACACAGGTCCCCCCGAGTTTGTGACTCTCGATCACGGCAGCAGTGGCTCCAAGTTCTGCAGCTCTCCTAGCACCCGCTAACCCTCCAGAGCCGCCGCCAATTACCAGCAAATCGAACCGGGCTGCAGAAGTGGATGACATAGTTCGACCCAAGTTGAGGAGACTCCGTCTGTGGTAAAATGAAAGGAATCTCTGGAATGCAAAGAAAGTAGCTTGCGCGGTGGCGGACTCTGGTAGAAATGTCACGATTAGCAAGTGGATTTAACTTTTTAAAGAAAAGGGGGAGTGACTTTTGTCTAAACGTTACATGAAACCACTGCTTAGTCATGATACATTGCAAAAACGGTTGGGAAGCATTATTGTTGAATTAAATAACAAGGATCGTTAAATATGCCTTAACACAATCGTGAGTGATTTCTTTATAATAAACTATTTAAGAGAACATAACTAATCATTTATAAATCAATCCAACACATTCATTTTGTTGAATATATTAAACTTAAAAACATGTAATAACAACAACCAGCATTGTTTTCAGATCTTTTAAGTTCAAATTTCAGAATTTTTAAATAATACTGATGCATCAACCACTTACCGAAATATTGTCATACTTAAAACCTTTCTCTGGCAGGAGTTTTGAACCATGCCACCGCGAAATTATCTTTGAACACAGTTTGACAAAGATTATGCGTCATCGTCAGACGCATACATTTAGACGGGTACTAAGAATTTTAGGAGATAATTTGAACAGTTTCATGCTGTATACATTTTACCAACAGCAGTTTCTGGCATAAACAGGTGAGTTTTGAATAAAAGTGTGTTTTCGCTATTCGGTTTATTTTGAAAAACGGCATGAAAGAGAGGAAGCGGAAATGCGTCATTTTACCCCCGGCTCCATCAGTTGAGTGTTTGCGTTTGTGTTGTGTATATCGCCGGAACATAGAATCGTCCCTGTTGCATATCTAACGGGTCTGTTTGTTAAACCTGCGGCACAAGAACAATGGGTTTCGGGAGTGGAAGTGAATAACGCAGTCGCGACCTCGGTCGGACATCTAAATCATTACAAGAAAACGTGCTATAACTGATCGTCCGACAATGAGCTCAAACCCCCAGAGCGACAGCGAAGACGCAGATGAGTGTCAGGTGGACAGGCCCGGCAGCAAAGCTTCCGAGAAAGAAGGCCCGAGGGAGGATGATCGCGATGACGAAGCGGACACAGCGCGACAGCCGTTAACCCCCTCGCCACCGAGGCGCGGAACTCGCCACAGCCAGGGCAACTACGAAGCGGCGTCAGAAGAAAGCGATACTCATTATTCTGCTCTTGGGACCGGGGGCTCGGTGTACGGCGCCGGGAATAACGTTTTCCAGTGGTTGAGGAGACGGACGCTAGGAAGGGGACTTTTTGTGGACCCTGCTCGGGATAACTACAGGACGATGACCAACCTGTATTGCTCAATGAATCCCGCCGCAGATTCGCTTAATTTAAGCACTCAAACTCATGGAGCTGTGTTTAATTTGGAGTACTCCCCTGATGGGTGAGCGCTGTTGTTGTACTGCATTCCAGTCTTTCTGTCATCATATTTGACCATAGCTTAGTAATGGCTGCATGTTTTATATCCTCAAATTACCTTCATGCATGCGTGTCGCTTGTGTCGTGACAGGAGGGAAATTCAATAATGTCAGTGGAGACAACGTATTCTTGTATCATCGGTAACTTCGTACGTACATAGATGAAACCTGGAGTTAAGACGTACCAAGGGTGAATGGAGCACGTGTGTGTGTTTGTCTTGAACAGGTAATCTCCATAAAGATGCAATGCTATTTCTTTACAGTAGTTAGTGGTGTTGAAAGTAGAACATCCAGTCCTTAGTCCTTATGAGCCAAAATGCCATTTGTTAACCAAGTATCCGCAATTTTCCGTGACCAAGTCACCCATGTAAACACCTAAACGCGTTTAGCGGGCTTTCTCAGCGTGCAAGGAAACTTGCACCGTGCACACTTATCGCTTTGTAGGTAAACTGCTTTACCAACCTGGCCACAACAGTGAAGGCAGTGTCTCTGGGATCTGAAGTTAAGTGGTGAGCAAAGCTGTCAGCCTAAGCCGTCCTCCCGCGCCCTCTCCAGGGCTGTATGAGGCACAGCGGTTAGACGTACCCGACTGTGAAAGAGGACTGGAAACTGTGTAATCCAGTGTTGGCATGAGATGCTGCCGCTGGTGGAGAAATGTTGCAGTACTTTGCTGTAGTGTTGTAACGTTGCTGGATGTGTGCTGTGGGGCGAAACTGAGTTTTCCCTCCCTCGCCCCCCCAGGTCTGTGCTGACGGTGGCCTGCGAGCAGACAGAGGTCCTCCTCTTCGACCCCATCTCCTCCCGGCACATTAAAACCCTTGTGGAGGCGCACGAAGACTGTGTCAACAACATCAGGTTAGCGACGGGCCTTGTCTGGGTTAGTGTTTGTCTGCTGTGTATCCAGCTCCATACTTAAAGTCATACTTTTAAATCAGTCTCTGCACGCCTTAATCCCCTTGAGGAACTGGGTGGCTGATAAAGGTGTGGGACTCGGGTTCGGGGCGGTTCTGATCCTAGAAATGATCCAAGATGGTCAAGGCCATGTAAGTCTTAGACAGGCAGTTTGCAGTCATTACTCTAAAACACAATCCTGACCACACGTGAGTGAACGTCGTAGGTGTTGAATAAGTTTTAAAGACGGCAACTCGTGTGTCACACATTACCCACCTTCACCTGTGTTCATAACCAGCCAATTTTCTGTTTCTCCGCCTTTTCCCTCCTAAGATTTTTAGACAACCGGCTGTTTGCCACCTGCTCGGACGACACCACTGTTGCATTGTGGGACTTGCGGAAGCTGAACTCCAAAGTCTGCTCCCTGCACGGACACGCCAGCTGGGTGAAGAACATCGAGTACGACACCAACACTCGCCTGCTCGTCACCTCCGGCTTCGACGGCAACGTTATCACCTGGGACACCAACAGGTCAGAGCGGGACCCCCTCCTCTCCCCCAGGGTTCCCCTTGTCACTCTCCCCCAGGGTTCCCCTTGTCACTCGCCCTCCTCCTCTCCCCCAGGGTTCCCCTTGTCACTCGCCCTCCTCTCCCCCAGGGTTCCCCTTGTCACTCGCCCTCCTCCTCTCCCCCAGGGTTCCCCTTGTCACTCGCCCTCCTGCTCTCCCCCAGGGTTCCCCTTGTCACTCGCCCTCCTCCTCTCCCCCAGGGTTCCCCTTGTCACTCGCCCTCCTCTCCCCCTGGGTGCCCCTCATTACTCACCCTCCTCCTTTATGTGTACATTAAGTTCACGTATAGGGGGACATCTGTACTGAAGTCCAGTGGGTGCTCTTGGTCGTGATTTGGCTTCTGTTCTCCCCTGCCCTGCAGGTTCACTGAGGACGGCTGCCCGCACAAGAAGTTCTTCCACACCCGCTACCTGATGAGGATGCGTCTGACACCCGACTGCTCCAAGATGCTGATCTCCACCTCCTCGGGGTACCTGCTGATCCTGCACCACCTGGACCTCACCCAGTCCCTGGAGGTGGGCAGCTACCGCACCCTGCGCACCCGACGGTGCCCCCTCGGTGTCGGTGAGCCCCGAAAACTTTGCATTTGTTGCTTATGGTAATAATGGAAATGACTAGCGACAAACACCTGTGATATGGTGCATTTCTGTCATCTGTGCAGGATCTGCAGACAGGACAGGATGGGGGATTAGGGCAACGGGAAATAAGGGGGGCAGGGCGATGGGGGGGGGGGAAATAAGGGGGACAGAGAGGGACTGATTAGAGAGGCGGGGAATGGGGCAGGTTGACGAGAATGGGGGTAGGGTGACGTCACAGGGCGCCAGGGAGGTCACCTCTGCAGTTCGCTTCGGCATTCTACAAAAGTTTTGTGAAATTTTTCAACAAGCCTCACAATGACTCTTCCTTTGTTCAAAAACATTTTACAGAGATTAACAGTCTTCTAATAAAACACCATACACAGGTCAGAACATGTGCCTGCACGTTCCCAGACTGAAGTGAAAACTGTACAGTGATACTTCTGCACGTTCCATTTGGGTTACACACTTGCAGACTTGTTGGCATTATTGTTGGGGGGGATAGAGTGGTAACTCTGGCAGCATTTGTTCTGCTTGTATCTCTCAGTGTGCCTCTTCCCCCCCCCTCTCCCCCGTCCAGACGGTGCCACGCCGGGCTCCAGGTCATCAGGGGCTCCTCGCCACGGCAACGACTCCAGCAAGATCCATCCCCAGGCCTCGCACAGGGAAGGTACGGGAAACTGGGTCTTTATAACCACCTGTTAAAAGCGTATGGGGGGGGAGGAGCCATGTGAAGTCGTGTTATAACAACCTGTTAAAAGCGAATGGGGGAGGAGCCATGTGAAGTCGTGTTATAACAACCTGTTAAAAGCGTTTGGGGGAGGAGCCATATGGCTGATGCAGTGTAAGGGAGGCGTGTGGTTGGTAAAGGGGCGTGGCTGGTGCAATGTGAGGGCGGCGTGTGGTTGGTAAAGGGGCGTGGCTGATGCAGTGTGAGCGAGGCGTGTGATTTGATGTGACACATTTGCCTTTCCCACTCCCCTCAGGCGCGAGTCCCAGGAACAGCTTGGAGGTCCTGACCCCGGAGATCCCCGGTGAGAGGGACCGGGGGAACTGCATCACCTCTCTACAGCTGCACCCCAAGGGCTGGGCTACCCTCATCCGCTGCTCCAGCAACACTGACGACCAGGAGGTGGGTCAACCCCTACGGCCGCCCCCTACCCCACTGCTGCCCGTTGCTCTACCCCTGGTCCTAGAGTGCTAGCTGGTATTGGAATTCTCATAGCCTTTGGCCAATATGCTGTCTGTACCGGTAAAAGGGCATTAAAAACATCTTGGTGGCGACCGTACTGACTCCCGCCTCTAGGTGCATTAATTGCATTGCAGCGGTCTACTAGTGAAACGCTGGAAGACAACAGAGGCAGAGAGTTGCTTTTTGTTTCCACTCTCGTTTAATACTTATCCCAAAGAAAACAGTTGGTCACTCCAACAAATATGCAGGCTGGTCAGACTTACAGCGAATTCTCTTGAAAATATAACGTGCATCTAAAATAAACAAATGAGATAATACTCCTTCCAGTTGCGCTATCTAAGGATTCCATAATACTGAAATTGACGATACTGATGTTATGTCAGTTATCCAGACCGTGATGGACTTAAACGTATAATGCCTCCTCAAGTTTTGGCTGCTACTGCCATTAAATACCTGTGGCCTTTTTTGTAATTCCGATTAATGAGGCTGTAACAAGTAGCCCCCTGTATTGGGCAACTGATCTCTCCGCTCTCGCCTCTGCAGTGGACCTGCGTGTACGAGTTCCAGGACGGTGCCCCCACGCGGCCCCCCGTTTCCCCCCGCTGCTCCCTGCGGCTCACCCACTACATCGAGGAGGCCAACGTGGGGCGAGGCTACATCAAGGAGTTGTGCTTCAGCCCCGACGGGCGTCTCATCTGCTCGCCCTTCGGCTACGGCGTGCGGCTGCTGGCCTTGGATGGAAGCTGCGGGGAGCTGGTGGACTGCCCCCCGGCCGGCACTGGCTGCCTGCACGAGGTCCGCTCCATCTACTCCCACAGCGACGTGGTGCTCACCACCAAGTTCTCCCCCACGCACTGCCAGCTGGCCTCCGGCTGCCTCAGCGGACGGGTCTCGCTCTACCAGCCCAAGTTCTAGGGCCTTCGACCGACCGACCTCGACCGGAGAGCGGGGGCCTGACGCCAAGCCCGGGGGGGGTCTGGAAGGCTGGCTTTCGTGAGTGAAGCTGGATGGAGTTACCATCCCTGTCCTGATGCCTGCTTCGCTCCCGTCAATCTTTGTCCACTTTCACAGACCTCTGGTGGCGTTGAGAGTGATCACAATGAATCGGATGAGTTTAGGATGCTTTCTTCCACCTCTCTGTTAGTTCGTTCCAATGAGATCGACCCGCACTTGCCCGGGGTACAGTTTTTAAACCCTTTTTCTGTTCTTTCTGTTAAATAACCTGAAAGGGACAAGTCCTCAGCCCTGCTACCACTAACGGTGACGCCTATGAGAAGACAAGGCGGCAGCCAGCAGGCTTGCTGAAGTCCAGCACAGATGGTGGGAGAGATGGGATTTTTTCCCTCATAGGATATTCTGTCCTCTTCCTCCTCCACTTCACCAGCTTCACTGCGGTTTGTCTGGTGACTTTCTGTGTTTTAATTTGTCGCATCGTCACTCGATTTCTCAGCTTTGTGTTGCCTTTTTCGTGGGAAATATTCCTACGGCTAGTTTTAAACTTTTTAAATGAGTCTTACTCACACTGTCGTCCTATTGGTTGTTGTCAACACTATATGCTATGCATATGGCTTTAGGTAAGCTGCAGTCCACAGACATTTCCATCGATGAGTGGTGGTTCTGTTCTGTTGGCACTGTGGGGTTTTTGGCCTGTGGTCTAGACTTGCGCTCAGTGGATACTGCATTCAGGCCTCCAACGTGTCACTAAAAGGGTTTTTTTTTCCCTTCTTCCTTAGTAACGTATGACTGGGGTGTGAATGAGAAGGCATCAGGGTGTTTTCACCATATTTCTGTGTGAATATAAATGGGTGTAAATACTCTCTGAGAGCGGGCGCCCCCCTGACCTCTGGCAGGGATACCTCCTCCTGCTGATAACGTTCTGTGACAGGAGTAAATCAGTTCCTAAATTTGTGTAAAATATATTTTTTAGTATTTATAAGACGATGGTTTGAATTATGTCATGCTACAAAGTGATGTTCTTTCACTGCTTTACTTTACAAATTAATTTTGGATTGGGTTATCTCTTTTTATCCTGAAAGATCTCTCCATCTAAGTCTAAGTCCACTCACTGCATTTCCTCTCCAGTTATTACTATGGGGGCAGACAGGGACCGGCACCTACTGGAAGGGGCAGCTGTACGGTTCTCTCACTTTAAGGCAATCTGGACTTTTGACACCTAGGCCCATTTCAGCATCTCCAATGGAACACAGCGCTTACTCTGCGTTTACACTTGGTGTGAGTGGAGAAACGCTTACTGTGTGTTTTACCTACGGCCTATGTATGCGTTATGATTCTAAGTTAACCTACGGCATATCTATGCGTTATGGTTCTAAGTTAACCTACGGCCTGTGTTTGCGTTATGGTTCTATGTTAACCTACGGCCTATGTATGCATTATGGTTCTAAGTTAACCTACGGCCTATGTATGCGTTATGGTTCTAAGTTAACCTACGGCCTATGTATGCGTTATG